>JAFLJL010000823.1:0-49398 GCA_018398815.1 Conus ventricosus
TTTTTTTTTTTTTTATTTCAACTTGGGAGAATTGTTACCTCATGTTCTCCATGTTGATTGTTCAGCAGTAAATGTGGTCAATCGGGGAATTGTCTCTTAGAGATCATAAGGTTGTTCTGTACAATTCTTAGCCACTCAGAATGCTTGGGTTACTGAACAGCAGAGCTGACCACTCACACTGTTCCATATCTTTTGATCTCCCTTGCATCCTTGAATGGATCCTCAAGCATAGGCTCAAAGATTGTCCCCTACATTTTATACTGTTTGCATAATGCTTTTAGTTTTTATGCAACTTTTTTCCTCTCCACATTTTCCTTTGTGTTCCATTTACTACCCTTCGCTGGCTGCTTTGGGGGTGCTGTTGGATTCTTTTTTGAACCCTTGGTGATGAGAACACCACAGAATTATGGACTTTGGTGTGTCTCTATTTGACACCAAGAGCACAGACACAATCAGCCGTGTCTCCCTGATGAGTCCGATCCAGCGGACGAAAGGCCTAGGAGCAGGCAATACAAATAGATCTGCCTTCGAAGGGAAGTACGATGGTTCCCTCAGGCTGCTAGTGAAGGGTTTCTCATATTTATAATATATTCCCCCCATTTTTTTTCATCTTTAATTTTTTTTTTTAATTCAAATCTTTGCCAAGTCATACTATAATGACTGAAGAATTGTTAACCTGCACTTGTTTTCTCCCACTGTTTGATTGTTCAGAAGTTATGAAAGAAGATGGGTAATTTCCATGTCTTTGGGTCAACCTTTAGTTGAAGATTGCATTTACTGTGCGCTGCTCCTCTGAACTTCCCACTAATGTGATCATGGTCTCTTACTGTTGGATTCGCTGCGTCTGATGAGAGGCCTAAACCGCAAATCCAACAGTGAGTGGCTGAGTCATACTGTTGTTGGTCTTCAGGCGTCATCATGATTTCAGATAAATTCAGATTATTAGAACAGTCCATTACGCACTTGCTGCATGCGCTGTAAAAATCTTCTAGCCGCATTTGGTCCTCTGTATAATTTCTGGCGTTGAATGAGCGCCATCCGATCTGACAACAATGAAAGCAAATGAGCAAATCTGATGATTACTCACAAAGTTCAGTTCTTAAAACTAACTTTACTACCTTCTGGGGGCGTAATTAGTTCTGTATTACAATCAACTGGGCTACTACAATGTTTTATATGTTCAAGCGCGGCTGGAGCAAATGGAATTCTGTTAAACATTTTCTACAGAATTCTTGTTTATGCCCATCCTTTGAAGTATGCTGCATTAGTCTACTCATTGTGCGTATCAATGTGTAATGCGGTAGCCCTGCTGGTGAAAACATCAGTAGTAAGTCCACATGGCTTTTGCCTGGTTCGCCAATCGTTGGACTGTTCTTGGACACTTTAATCGGCACCAAATTTGTTTCCTCATCCCATGTGTAGATATTAACAGTTATTGGTTTGTTTTGTTCTTCAAACTGATCAATTTTGTCCACGCTAACAGAAAGGATATTCCACTAAAGTTAAGATCATGACGTAAGGGTGATAGTTAGACACTCTCTCTGCGTTTTTGCCGACGTGATGCAGCCTAGCGAGAACACACCGCATAAAACATTTGTTGTCTGTATTCTTTATGTTTAGAACTGCTCTTTTTGCAACTAATGCTGGAGGTAGTGGAATGTAAGCCTTACCAACAATCGGCGCATACTTAGCCTGTTTTAATCTGATTTCTATGACTTCGCCCTCTGACCAACCAGAGCCTCTCATTTTGGCTTCTTCAGCGGCCACATCAAACTGTGTAAGCAGCTGGTCTGCCCAACCAGGTGTTAAGTCATTATGAGAAAGAATAGTCTGTTGTTTAGTCGAGACCCAGACTTCTAGATTTTCTTCATTTATTGTTACATAGTCAATTAAAACAGCTAACATTACTTTAACCGGTGGGTCTATTGTTAGTTTACCCGGAACTTGAGAAATAGCATAACCGGTTACCAACACTTGCCCGTACGTTTGCTGAATCAATGACATCTAGACTGATATCATTTAAAGCTTTTGTTAAAACTTCTTCCTTACGCATTGCTTCAAACAATTCGTCTGGACCTTCATATATCTTATCCATGCTGAGTTTCTTTTCTAACTCAAAATATTTATTTAAATTAAAAAAAATAAAACTTTTTTTTTTTTTTTTTTTAATCACATTTTATTTCAAAACAATAGAACAAATTACAAATAAGGACTACAAAAAGCATACACAAGTTATTGAGACAATTATAACAACAACAAAGCATAACAACCATCATAATCATCTTCATCATGGTCATAATCATCATCATCGTCATTACCAACATCATCACCGTGTAACTACTGTGATTATCAAAATAATTTTTTTTTAACAAAAAGAAAATATAATAACGATGAGCGTCTTCGTCAATTTGTGAGACTGCTACTGTTGTGATGGCAAATAAATAAGAGGAAAGCAAAGAAGGAAAGAAGAGTACACAGAGATTTGGAGGTGATGGTCGAGAGGAAGGGTTAGTGAGGACGGAGGCGTGAGTGGGATGGGGAGGGGGGGGGCGAGGGGGGAAGGGATGCTGGGGGGGGGGGATACAACAGGCTGACAGGTGGAAAGAAAGATATACGCTCAGGAAAACACAGGCACGGAGAGAGAGAGAGAGAGAGAGAGAGAGAGAGAGAGAGAGAGAGAGAGGAGAGAGAGAGAGAGAGAGAGAGAGAGATTGTAGGGTAAAAGGATGGGGTTAAGGGAGGGTGGTGGTCAAGATGTCAATGATGTGTTGCACCGTGGGGACAAGAGAGGAAAAACAGAAAGTAACTAACAAACTATATGCTGATATTAAAACTCAGCGCGTCACAGTTACCCATTTATTCCCACTGTTACCCCCCCCCCCCCCCCCAATGTGTGCACTTATTGGCGTGTATATGAGTGCGTACGTGTTTGTTCATGCGCGCGCGCGCACTTGAATGTAGGGTGTGTGTGTGTGTGTGTGTGTGTGTGTGTGTGTGTGTGTGTGTGTGTGTGGTGTGTGTGTGTGTGCGTGTGGTTTTGCCCACGGGCAAGGTTTTTTTTTTTTTTTTTTTTTTTTTGTGTGTGTGTGTGTGTGTGTGTGGTGTGTGTGTGCGGGGGGGGTGAGCCTTGCAGCTCTTAGCTGCGTCTGGCTAGTGGGTTTTTTCTCGGGGTCCTCCCGTTTTTCCCTCTCACCCCCTTGGTGCTTGGGTAGGGCAACCTACCCTTGGGTCAGACTTGGGTCGGATGCTTTAGGCGGCTGACCCCCTTCTCCCCCTCCCCCCCCCCCCCCCCCCCCCCCCCCCTTGTCATTTAAAATGCTTTTTCGAGTTTATGTATCTTATTTATTGTGCTTTCTCTTGTTCATTTCATTCATATGCAACACACCCACTACATACCATCACACCCTCCCCCTCCACTCACTCTCCCTCCCCTCCTCTTCTCTCTCTCACTCTCCACTCTTCCTCTACTTCCATTCTCTCTCTGTCTCTCCCGTCTCTTTTGCCCCCTCCACCCCCTTGTCTGTCATTTAAAATGCTTTTTCGAGTATATTGTATCTTATTTATTGTGCTTCTCTTGTTCATTTCATTCATTTGCAACACACCCACTACATACCATCACACCCTCCCCCTCCACTCACTGTCCTTCCCCTCCTCTTCTCTCTCTCATTCTCCACTCTTCCTCTCCTTCCACTCTCTCTCTGTCTCTCCCCTCTTTCCCCCCCCCACACCCCCCTCTCTCTCTCCCTCCTTTCTCCTTTTCCTCCTCCTCACTTTACTCTACCCTCTTTCCTTGTGCCCTATTCCTTGAACTCTACTCACCCTCCCTTCCACTGTCCCTCTGTCTACTTCACTCACCACTTTGACTTCACAAGGGAAGTATTGTGCATGTTTATGTCTGAACTTTTTTTTGTTTGTCGCTGAGGAAGGCATTTTGCCGAAAATTTCTTGTCCTGTTTTGTGTCGTGCAATAAATCGTCGTTACTTCACACTTTGTTTTGTGTGCTCTTCTGCTTTTTTGTCAGCGAAGTAAGTTAGGCCTTATGGCAGAGACATTCATATTGTAGACATTCCTGCAGCATCCAAGAGTATATGAAAAACATACTTTGTTAACAAAGTCTTAAAGTTCTATCAGAGGTTTATACGGGAGCCATTGATGATCAAAAAGTATATTTTCTCCTTTCATTGCGTTACAGTAGCACTCTACTGAGTATCTTTGTTTCAGTAGCCCGATGAAAGCAGTAATGCGTGGTTTGCTCCTTTTCCATTTACATTTGTAAATATAGAATTTAGCCAATAAAATTATCAGATCTAACACCTTATCAGTGATAACGCCCTCACTGGTACCAAATAAAATAAGATTTTCAGAAAAAGTTAGGTTGACACACGTTTCGCAAGTACTGTTCAGCAGTCTCTGCAGACTGTTCCAAAAATTTTGTGCAGCCTGACAGTTCCAAAATAAATGTATAATAGTTTCTTCTTCCTCATCGCACAAGGCACACAGAGACGAAGCAATAATTTTGCGAAGAAAATAGATATCTGCCTGTCGGAAGGATTCTAAGTAACAATCTATACTGGAACCATCTTAACTGTTGTGTCAGTGGTCGAAATTAGACATTTTCTAAATATGTTTTTCCAAGTCAAGTTTGCATAGTAGGTGTTCCATTTATTAAGACCTGCAGGACGAATGGGCGAGTCGACTAGAACTGAATATACACATTTATTCCCTTTTAAAATCATTGTCCAACTTTTTGGATCCTGTAATTTATACCTTGGTGTCAATGTGCATTGGACTTTATTTTGATATGTCTTTACTGCCTCGATAACACCGGCAAACATAAATAATTAGTCTTTACATTGGGAAATTTTCTACAGAAGTTTTCAAATGAGAGGAGAACTCCTTCATTCATCAAATCTCGCACTTGCCATATACCTTCGTCCACCCATTGTTTAACGTAAACAATCCTCCTGTCTCTTAATATATTAATATTATAATGAATACATTCAGAGACAAAATCATGAATATTACTCGATATACATTTTAAAGATAACTTTTTAAAATGTTTGAGGACATCCCTCCAAAAGGTATTATTTGTTCTGGTCAGTAATGTATTGACATATTCACCACCCAGTAGTTTAAGTTTGTCCAATCCTGGAACAAAGAAAAAGGCAAATTCCTGAAGATTATTAGGGTTGCCACAGAATATTCTTTTTAACCAGGATATTTTAACAGACGACAAAAATGCGAAAACATTCAACATTCTTAGTCCACCATTTTCATAATTTTGACACACACACTTTTTGCTTACTCGATTTGGTTTCCCATCCCACAAAAACTTGAAGAACAATGTGTCAAGTTCCTGTAAAAAATTATCCTTGGGATCTGGAAGATTACTAAATAAATGTACGATTTTGGACATTGCCAAAGTTTTTATAACAGTAATTTTCCCAAAAGGGTTAGAAGTCTTTTATTCCATTTAGCTAAAATGCTTTTAATCTGCAGAAGCTTATTGTCAAAATTGAGATCTACAATTCTATCAATATCGTAGAAAATTTTATCCCAAGTACGGAAAAATCCCAGGGTCCCAACAAAAGTTCCTATCCCTCATATATCTTATGGAGGAGTTTTTCATGCTGCCAATCCAAATTATGTTTGTCTTTTCGTGATTTATCTTTAGACCCGACATTAATGTGAATTGTTCTAATAATCTAACTGCTTCTCGGAAAGACATTTCACTTCCGTCTAAATAAACAGTTGTGTCATCTGCAAACTGCGACAGTAAATGTTCCTTGCCATTTACAGTTAATCCTTTAATTTGATTATTTTTACGCATCAATAATGACAAAAAGAGAGAGAGAGAGAGAGAAAAGAGAGAGAGAGAGAGAGAGGGGAGTGAGAGAGAGAGAGTACATTGATTCAAAAAGTAAGATATACATTCCTGATGATGCAAAACATGTATTTCAAGTAAAACATATTGAAACAATGTGGATTTGAATGAATACAGAGAGAGAGAGAGAGAGAGAGAGAGGAGAGAGAGAGAGAGAGAGAGAGGGAGGGAGAGAGAGGAGAGAAAAAGGGAGAGAGAGGAGAGAAAAAGAGGAGAGAGATTTGCGTTGATTCAAAAAGCAAAATATACTTTGTTGATAATGCAAAACATGTATATCCAGGGAGAAAAAAAAAAGGGATAAAATAGCAGAGAGAGAGAGAGAGAGGGAGAGAAAAGAGAGAGAGAGAAAAGAGAGAGAGAGAGAGAGAGAGAGAGAGAGAGAGGGAGAATATAGAGAAAAGAGAGAGAGAGAGAAGAGAGAGGAGAGAGAGAGAGAGAGAGAGAGAGAGAGAGAGAGAGAGAGAGAAGAGTTTCCACTGTTACAAAAAGCAAATATATATATAGTTCATAGTGCATAGCAAAACATATACATATACATAAAAAATAAAACTTAATCAGAATCAATATCAACGGTCTTTTTGTGCTTGGACTCATAAACTAAAGTATAAACACCCTTTGGCGTTGTTAATGTGAGCTGTTTAGAACAGAGTTTAATGTTTCGTTTACTTTTTTAAGCATTCCTTTTTTATCTGCTCGGTGTCTGGCTGTTGAGAAAAAGTTGTCCTTGCCTTTCTTTGAAGATCAAACTTTTGTCTTTTGTAGTCATCAAAATCAGCCTGTAAACGACTAAAATTCTTCATCTGTGATGTTTGAGTCAGCTAGTGCTTTATTTATTATTAGCTTGAAAGAACTAAGTTTAGCTGTTATTAGTTGAACCATAGCTGTGTGCGTTTGGAGTTTAGTTTTTAATTTTTTGCTAGCAGCACTTACAGCTAATGAACACAGGCCGAGAGTTTAAAGACAAACCGCCTAGAGGTAAAGCTACCGGTGCGCCTACGCCTGTTGCTAAGAGACCTACACTTGTTCCTGCTGATAGAGCACTAAGAGCCGATGTTCCAGTATTAACATATGTAACAGCATTAAAGGCAGCAGAATACATTCGTTTGGCTTTGCTGTATTTTGAAAGGTCCTGCTCTAGTTTTTGTTGCATTTGTGTAATGTTTGTTAATCTGAAGGTTTTTACTTCAGGGTGTTCTACAGCAGCAGAGACGACCTTAGAGTCGATGTTGCCTTCTATAGCAGCAGAGTTGCCTGCTATCTCTTCTTTAGGTACTTTTGGATAATGCTGAACAGACAGGCTTTTTTTTAAATAAAAAATAATTTAGTATGGTGCATTTTTTAATCTGTTTATCTTCAATATTCAGCTGCGCATCAAATAATAAAAACAAATGTACATTAAGTGGTTTATCGACATCTTTTTCTTTCTCAATTTGAATGTTTATTACGTTGTTAACCGTTCTCCCATTTCCATGCAACTGATTATCCTCTGTTGACCTTAGGTCAATCCATAAACCATATTTTGTTGTTAAATAATCATCAAGCCTAACACTGTGAAGGTGTAGATCTTTAGACACAAGGTCTGCTGTTGGACTTCTACACCTCCCGCCCCCAAACAATTTTCTTATTTCGTCAAAATGCTGATAAGGTCTAAGCCCGCTAGCATAGATTTGGTTAGGGCTACCCTCAATCGAACATTGTAATTTCGTTATTTTTGGATTAAAAAACTTTTCACTTGCTCTTGCGAATGGTTCTTCATCTTCACACAGCAATAAAATACCTTTAAGTGAGCTTGCTCGGTCATTAAAATTAAAATTCCATATAGCGTCTGCCTTGCTTTTGGGATATGTTGAATGATGATGCACTCTTTCGTAATATATTGCTAATTTTGACTGATATTGTTGCTCAATTAGCCTTGCTAAATTAGAGTTGCTAACAACATCAAACTCTAACGAGATGTCAGAAATGCTGTACTTGCTGCAGTGTCTGTAGATTGAATAACACGTTTGTATTCATTAAAAGTTAGCTCATATGACAATCTGTCTTTTAATGCTCCTTGAAAGTATGGAGCATGCGCTTTTAACAACTCAAAATCTAAGGGTATGGAAAAGCGATTTCCAAACGCATAACTTACTGCTTCATGCTTTTTGCCGTCTTTAGCATCTTCAGCGCCTATTCTATGTTTTAGCGAATCTTTATTTTCGATTACTTGAAACGCAAGATCAGCCCTTTCATTCGCGGTTAGCCATAGATCAGAATAGGTTAAAAATATGTCTGCATTGTGTAAAGAAAATATTTCTTGCCCCTCAAGTTTTATAGAAATTTTCTTAACGATTGCCCGTCCCAGATTCTGGACAACTGTTCTGTTTGGGTCTGTTGTTGAAGCGAGTTCTATTTTGAAAGTAAGTCGTGCAGAGCCTGGCACAATCACTTCATCCGCCCTAGGTCTGGAAATTTGACAGTAAGAATTTGATCTGCATCAATAGTAGATGGATTATTTGGAACAGTAATATTCCGTTTATTTCCCTTCACGCCAAAGGGTTCTTTCAGTCTTCTATGCAGTCAAGAATCGAGCCATATGCTTGTAACATTTTTTAAAACAAAATAAAAAGTTAATTATTTAAAAATATGGCAGGCATTGACTTTGGAGATTATGATATTGATCCTGTAGACGACATGAGTAATTCCCCTTGGGAGCAGCATCGATTAGGGCCCTCATTGCGGGATGAATTAGTAGAAGGGCAGCAAAGGCGTGAATTAAAAGAAAGTAAGGTTAGATCATTATACCAAAGTTTAGGACTAGAACCTCCCAAAACTATATACCCTGATGATTTTGAACTAAAAGATAACCATTTGTATGTGAAAAACGACAAAGGAGAACGTGTTCCGCTTACGTTTAAACGAGACCCATCAAGGTTTGTAGGCATGGATACAATTAGACAAAGGCTCAGTGCAAGCGAGCGAAATCGCCTTAGCTTTACTAAACCAAAATTAGATCCGGACGAAGTTGCTGAACTTCAAAACATACAACAAGAACTCCCAACAGATGACCAAATGCAAAACATGGAACATGAAGTTTTCAATCAAACAACAGTCAAAATAATGAATTCAATAGAAGCAGAAACCACTGAAGAAGAAGAAAGAGCATTAAAAACTATACGCGAACCACCGCTACCTATAAGAGAATTATTAGCCCTTAAGCGTACTTTAGGAACCTTCCAAGGAGAATTAGTAAACAATTTAGCAAAACTGACTGAACTAAAGGAGCGTATAGAAAAAGAAAAAGAAAAACTTGCTGATGCTGACGACGCCAACTTAGGGCGTGATGTTAAAGAAAGAATAGAACAAAGACTACAAGAACTTAATATAGAAAGATTAGCTAGACTAAAAGTGTTGAATACTAACCGAGAACAAATACAAACTCAAGTGAGCGAAATAAGAGAAACTATCCAAACAAATTTATATGAAAACACAACGCTAGCAGAACGAATAAGAACATTGTTTAGAGAGCAGGGAGTCACATTAGCAAGTGTTATAACTGCCTTAGATTTGCAATAAGTACACTGGTGTTGGCTATTACAGGCGGCGGTGGTCAAAGTCCAGTGCCTCCACCGCCATCGCCTCCATCACCACCTGATAAATCATGGGGAAAAAAAACAGCTTGATCATCTTGCGAGTTTATTAAAAAAAATTAGCCGGTAAAGCTATAAACTCTTTACCTGTATATTAGGGAGTATCGTTAGCTGGCTTTTGTCTACTGCAAGCAAAGTAGTTGGCTTTATGGCCGAGCACTTATGGGCATTAGTTCTCTTAATAGTTGGGTTACTATTTAGTAAGATAAAGACCAAGTAATTCTAGGCCAGTTAATCCAACAACAAGTGCTGTCTTTTCATATTCATGGTCATTATTTTTTACTTCGCGGTCTTCAACGGTCTTTGAGACTTTGGGCCACAGGGATTGAATGACTTAATCTTGGGGGGTCATCGTGTTTTTTTATTGTTTGTAATATTACTGGCTCAGAATTTATGTCGTTTTTTTTCCAACCTTCTGTTCATTGCCTGCCACAAGGATTTCATTATTGTAATTTATTATTGTACCTATCTGGAGTCTGAGGTCAGAAGGCAGCATGTATAAACCAGTGCCAACAGCAAAGTCTACTTTCGATCTTTGCAAATTGTAAAACATTTTGGTACCTTTTTTATACTTGAAGGTAAATCAACTGTAGAATTAATGGCGTCCTCTAAATTTGCTAAGTATTGCTTTTGCGCGTCAAAGCCAGTAGAAGGATCAGTTATGCTCGATCTCGCCTGTGCTTGCGAACCTAGCAAACACCAAACGTAAGTACGAATAGAGTCGCTTATTCGTTCTATTCCTGCTTTAGTTAGACCCTTAGAAGTGTCTAAGATAAATGTTGTCCATGCTGTTTTAATGCTCTTGCTCTATGGACCCGAGGTGAACACCTGTGCCTGAAGAGAAAGATGTGTAAGGAGGATGCCAGTCATAGTTATTGTCACGAGTTTGTCACGAGGCCTACGACGTTCGACCCACCTAGGGTGGCGGAATTACTTATTTGTTTATTGTCGTTGCTGTTGTCGTGTATCCGTCCCTTAGGGTGGCTTGTGGTGCAGTTGCACCTTGGTGTGGTTCAGCTCAACTTCGGTTTGCTTTCTCTCTCTCTCTCTCTAATTCCACCGCCGTGCTATTCATCCTGCAAGTTCACGGGTGGCCGGTACCTTTCTCTCGAATTTTTCGTCTATGGGCCCTCTCGCCTGCCCTTTTTAACCTTTTCGCACTTGTTTCTTTTCTTTTAGTTTAAAGTAGCTCACTCTGGACGCGCAGGGCATTTTGGCCCCATTCCCTGAGGGGGGTTAGCCTTAAACTCGAGCAAAAGATTCCGGGGGGCGCCTGCTCCAGTCCGGTTTCTTTCCCCCTTTATAAATCGAAGTAAAATCAGTATTTTCCCAATTCCTGCAGGGGGGCCTGTAGGAGGGGGAAAAATCATTTTTTCCCTGTTTTCCGCATTTTCCCCCCTGTCCTCCGACGGGACAGGGGGAAAGAGAGAGACCTTTAAACCCCCTCTTGGGGGTCACCCAGGGGTACCCTGGTAAGAAATCATTTTTCTTGGTCTGTTTTTTTTTTGATTTGTTTTTTGTTTACCCGGGCTTTTTCTTCTCTTTTGCGAAATTTTTCCCTTTTGTTTTCAAAATTTTGTAAAGAAATATTGTGGAGACCTTTTCTCGGGTTTAAATTTCAATTTTTAAAACCTTTCCCATTAAAATTATTTCCAAAATTTTTTTCCCCTCCTTTTTAAAAGTATCGGGTTTAAAGCGGGGGTTGGGTGGGGAAGGGAGAAACCTGGCATTCGGGGTTGGAACTTGCTTGGTCTCGCTCGTCCGCCCCTGTCACATTCCCCGGGAACTTTTACCCCTTCGCCACCGCTGTTTTGTGGGTGAAAGGGAAACTTTTTTAAAGGGTTCCCCGGCGGCTTTCCCAAATGTTTTGTCTTTTCAAATGGGGGGTTTTGGAGTTTTGGGATTTTTTTTTGAAATGTTTTTAAAAAAAAGTGACATTTTATGCCATTGAATTACAAATTTGCAAATGTAGTGGCATTTAAAATTAACATGGCCCGGGTTTTAAATTTATTTCCAAGGAAGGGAAATGTTAACGGGAGTGAAGAAGGGAAAAAAATTCAAAATTTTTTTTTAAAAACCTGGTTTTAATCCCTCTTTTTAACCTGCATCGGGGTGAAAGGACTTGATTCAAGGGTTTTACTGTTGCTTTTTAAAAACCATTTTCCCCTCGCCCAACATGCGAGTGCGTTAAGATTTTGACAGAAAAGGTAAACCGTACTGACCCAGGTTCCAGAACCCTTCTTCCTTCCCCCTTTCCTTAAATTCCCTCCTCTTCGACTCTCCTCCCACTAGGGTCCTCCCCCCCCCCCCGGGGGCTTCACCGGGAGCACGAATTTGGAAATGGTTCCAGGGTCCGGGTTCGAGGGCCCACTTTCTGGCTGAGACCACGGACGGATGGTGCCAGGGCGCTGGGGGGGCCCAAACGCCTTGGTCGGGCCCGGGCCGGGCAAGAAAAAGCCCGCCTTCTTGACTGGCCGGCCTGGACCCCCCGCCCGGGACCCCAGAACCCAGCAACTCCCCCCCCCCCCCCCCCCCCCCCCCCCCCCCCCCGGGAAAACCTCTTCACTCCCCCTTTGGGGAAGCCCGGGGGTGTGGGTTTTTTGGGCGACCCCTTTGCGAAAACCCAACCCGGTTTTGGAGCACCCTAGGCGACAGGGGGGTTTCCCACAACTTGACAGGGGCGGGGAAAGTGGACGCACTCCAGGGGGGAGAAAGGATCGATACTGAAATATTTCTTTTAATTTTTGTATATGTCATATTTTGGCGGGAAAATGCCGAAATTGTAAACGTGTACGTCTAGGGCGAAATATTTTTTTAAATATTCGGGAAAGTTGTGGGTGTGGGAGTCCCTTGATCGTGATTGTGCATGTTTGGCGTTGGAGTCCCTTAAATCTGATTGTGCATGTTGTGTGCTTGGAGTCCCTTGATCGTAAATTGGGCAGGGTTTGTGTGCTTTGGAGTGCTTTTTTGTGATCGGGCAGTGGTGTGTTGGAATTTTTAATTTTGCTGGTGGGGAATAAATGGGGGTTTTTAATCGAAAACTTTTTTGTGGGGTCCTTGCGGAGCTGTAAAGGTCAGTCCTCCCTTCATTTCCCCCCTAAAACCGATCCTGTGGGGGGGCAACCTCCAGGGGTCGGTCGTGAAAAATTGTGGGGGCTCGTCCGGGTTTGGGGAAGGGGTTTTCTGGCTGTCCCCTTCCTCGTTTCGGGGAGTACCTGTTTATTTTGGGTCTTTTTTGTATATGTTTGGGTAAATTTTGGCCCGTTTTTGGGTTCTTTGGGGGGTTTGGCTGGGTAAACTTTTTAGCGTAAAGGGGAGTCTTTTTGGGGGCCCTGGGGGAAAACCACCCCGGTGTGACTGGGGAGTCAAGGGGTTGAGACCGGGGGTTTCCAAACCCCCGGCGCCAACCCCCTTTCCCGGGGCCGGGGTTACCTCACCCCCGGGGTACGGCCGAAAGTCTGAAATTTCCCTGTTGCCCGCCAGCCCTTCCTTTCCTTTTTTTGTATTTACCTTTTCCTTGTTTTTTTTTTCTCTACCGGGTTTTTGGAGTACGGGGGGTTTTGAAACGCCCGCTGGGTGTTTTTTTTTTTTCTCCCCTCCCCGGATTCCCCCTGCTATTTTTTTTTTTTTTTTTTTCGGGCCACCCCCCACCGAAAATTTTCCCTCGTCCCCCTGAAAAGGCGGTGTTTGCCAAGGGGGGGGCAGCCGGACATATTTTTTGGGTTTTTTTTTTTTTTCGGTGAGCCCCCCCGCACGGCCCCGGTTGTAGAGCGGGGTGTTGCCAGAGTGGGAGCAGCCGGAATTTGTCCGCACAAAACGCACAAAAAACACACATACACACAGTACACACGCCCCAAAAAATTTTTTTTTTTTTTTCTAGGGGAATTGTTTTTCCCCCCGGTTTTTGGGAAAACCGTAGGATATTGTTGTCAGGGGGCGACCCCGGCCGGGTGGTGGGCGAGGGCTGCGCGAAAAAAGAAGGAATTCAAAATTTTACTGTAGCCCCTTTACTATTAGTACCGGGTACTTCGACTACGGTAACTTCTACTTATTCCAGGGCTGTACGGGTAGCCCCATTGATACTTTTACTACCTTTTTCGCTGGGGGCCCTTCCCTTTTGTCGAGACCCCGACGGCACTTCCGCTGGGAAGCGTCAGAGCATAGCGAAGCAACTTGGGCTTCTGTTGGGTCCAGAGACCAAAAATTTCTCCTCTCCGGCTTCCCCCTCTTTAAGGAGTATCCCCCCGGGAGACTTTCCCCAGGGTTAAATCGAGCCCCAAGGGACGGGCCCAACGGGTCATCCCCCTTGCCCGGGAGCGGTGAACCCCGCCCGGGACATAAACCCCCCGTCCGATGTTTCGGAGCGACAGCAAACGGAGGGGGGCCCCCTCCGAAGGGAAAAAGGTTGTCAGGCGGGAAGCCCTACGAAAGGGAAAAGGGGCCTCAAAGGCGGGAAACCCCTTCTGCGTAGGGAAGAGCGCAAAAAGGGGAAAGGCTGCTCTGCCCCAGAGGGGAACGACAGACAGGAGATTCTGCATAGGAAGAGGCTATTTTTCGTAGGGAAGAGGCGCCAGCGAAAGGGAAGGGGCCTGCCAGACAGGGGGAAATGGGCGTAGGGAAGGGGGCTGCCAGGCAGGAACCCCTCCGAAGGGAAGAACAGACAATGGGGCTCGGGCGAAGGGAGGAAAATGGAACAATTTCTTTCGGGGTCTCCCGCATCGAAAAACGGGGGGTTTTAACCCCACCGGGCAGGAAAGATTTAAGGGCCCAAATTAAAAGTTTTCCAGAGTTCAGCCCCTAGTGAACATTGATATTTCCTAGAGCTTTTTTGACAAGGTTGCTATTCAAAACCAAATTGTCTGAGGAAAAAAAGGCAAAAGAAACCTTTTTTTCCGGGGGTTAAACGGTGCTGCAAGGGGGGGTGTGCCCCCACTCTAAACAAGGGTGGGGTCTTATGCAGACATGCATTGGGCCTTTTGCGTAAGGGGTTTCCCCCTTTTCCCCCAAAACCGAAACAGGAGGAAGTTTGGGTCCATGAAGAAAAATAAATGACGAGACTTCGTGCTTTTTGGGGATGGGCCTGCGCAAAACAAAAAGGGAACGGGCGTCATTTAAGCTAATTTGGGAGCTGGGGGGATCTACCCTTTAAATTGAACAGCTCACCAACACTGTGTCCCCAAATTGAGGGGTCCGGAAAAGGCCCAAAAGCACCTCAGGAATTTTGCGGCTGGGGAATTTACAACCGCTTTAGGTGTTTGCTGAAGCTCCAGGGGTTATGGGCATCGCCCAGATACGGAGAGGAACCCTCCCGGGTTTAAAAAGCAATAAAGGGGGGCCGACAACTGCTAGTGGGGAAAAAAAAAAGGGAGGCAGTCCAACGGGGGCCTCACACCCCCGATTTTTTTTTCTTTTTGGTCCCTCCTGGCCACATCAGGAAAAATTTCCCCCAGAGGGCCCGTTTTCATTTGGGCTAATTTTCCCTTTTCCCGCAACCCCCGTCCCGGCTAACGTGGGTTTTCCCTCCCCCGCTTCTGGTGGGTTCCCGAGTGACCGTTTTTCCTTTTGTTGTTTTGGGTTTCCCCCTTGGGCGACCCATCAGGGGTTTCCCGGGGGCATCAACACCTTTGGGGGATAAGAAATTTTGTTTCCCCCCAAGGGCCCGGGGGGCGCCCCGTTTTCGATGTGGCGGGTTTGGAAAGGGTGGTTTTTCCTCCACCCCTTTCCTTTTTTAGTACTCGTTTTTATCTCCACCCCCTACTTCTGTGGCGAAATATGGGGCCCTCGCGGGGAGCAAAACCCCTGTAAATTTCCCCTTTTCAAAGGGGGTAATATCAACCTTCCAAGCGGACGCAGTCAGTCCGTGGGCTACGGATCTGCCCGGACAGGCGGTTTTGGAGTCCAAACCCCACGCCCAAAGCTAAGAAACAGGCACAGGAATTGCGTCCCGTTTTTTTTAGCCGATCTCAAAAAGAGGTTTTTGGCAAGGGCCCCACCTCTAACATTATCCGCTTCAGGGCCCGGGACTTGGATGTCCAACGCCTACGAGAACTTGTGGATCGCCCCTCAGTCGGCCCGACACGCCAAGGGGAGCTTCAAGCCCACCCCGGGGTCCCTTTTAGGGGTTTTCCCCTCAGGGAGATCGTGTGGGCCAAACCCGCCCTTTTTTGTTCCCCAAAGCTTGGGGAGAAACTTTCCCGGCAGGCCCCTGATTCACCTATGGCAGCATATGGTCCAAAGCGACCTCGAGCGGGTAAACAAACTTCTTTTTGGCCCCGGGATGAACTCACAGGTTAGGGAGTACTGCCCCCAGTTGCGATTTTCTGCCTCGGGCAACGCCAAAAGGGTTTTCCTTTAAGCGTGGTTTTCCCCCAGGGGCCCCTGCCCCCGGATGGGGAGGCAATTTACAAGGTTGGGGTTGACCCTGGGAACCCCTTTAAACCCCATCCGATCCCCGGCACCGCTACACCCTTTGGGAGTGTTGAATCTTTCGAGTCGATACCCAGAGGCCTTTTTCCGCTTGGGGCTAAACGATGCCCCCTTTTTCTGAATCTCTCAGGGAGATTTGGACGCGCAAAAGGGGTGCCCAAGAAGAAGTACGGCCGGGAAATTTGTACTGAAGCGAAACATCATCCTTTTCCAGTACCTGGGCCCCCGGAAACCGGCCCCTTCATCGCGACTCATGGGTTTTTGGGGAGTGGAGCGCAGAGTCCCTGCCCTTCACTTTTTCCCTCAAATCAAGATTTTCCGTAATAAAGTGCTTACAAACTTAGGGCCCAGCCCCCGTAGTTAGCAATTGGAAAATCATTTAGAGGGAAAAACCTCCCCTCAACCAGGGTTTTTTAAAACCCTTTTTTGGGTCTCTGAAACAGGTTGGGATTTAAGTTGTCCCTTCAAGGGGGTTAACGGTAGTGGAAACACCAAAGGGTTTTGGGTTGTTACCTTTTTAAGGGGTTTTTAAAGGGTTTGGGTTTTGTTGTTTTTATAAATGTAGTAATTTTGTATTTCCTCGCGTAATTTTACAAGGGGAAAGTTTGTATTTTGGTTCCAAACGTACCTGCCCACACAGAGAGTTTTTGGGTTCGTTTCCCCTTGTTGGAAAATTGCACAAGCGACGAGGTTCAAAGGAGCACCCGTAAAAACCCCCGAAACAGATGCTTTTAAAAGGGGGATTTTCACGATTTTTTCAAAGAGGGGCCCACGACGTTTTGGAAAACCCCCCTAGGGTGGGGGAAATTTCTTATTTTTTTTATTTCGTTGCGTTGTCGGTATCCCCCCTTAGGGGGGCTTTGTGGTTTCAGTTTTCACCTTGGGTGGGTTTAGCCAACTTCGGGTTTTTTTTCTCTCCCTCTCTCTCTAATTCCACCGCCCGGCTATTCAACCTGCCAATTTTTACGGGTTTGGGCCCGGTTTCCTTTCCCTTCCCCAAAAATTTTTGTCTATCGGGCCCTCGCCCCGTCTTTTTTTTCCTGTCGCACGTGCTTCGTTTCTTTTAGTTTGAAGTATGCCACCTGTGACGCCCGCATGGCATTTGGCCGCCATTGGGGTGAGGGGAGTTAGGGGTCTTCACTCGAGCGGGAAAATGTTTTTTCGGGGGCGCCTTCTCCAGTCCGGTTCTTTTCCTTTTCACGAGAGTACAGTCGTACTTTCAATTTCCCGGGGAGACGGGGCCCGTTAAAGGGGAGGACAAACATTTCTTCTGTTTTTCCCCATCCCTTCCCCCTCTGTCCCCCTTTGAAATGGACAGAGGAAAAGAGAGTCCTTTGAAACCCCCCTCTTCGGGTCACCCACGGGTAGCTGGGGAAGCAACAGTTTTTTGTGGGCTGTTTGTTTTGAAATTTTTTTGTTTAGCCCGGGTTAGCTTCTCTTTTTCGAATTTTCTTATTTTTTTCAAAGGGAAGAGAAATATTTGGTTAACCTTTTTTCTGGTTAAATTTAATCTTTAACCTGGGCCCTTTAAATTTTTTTCCAAAAATTTTTTCTTCCTTTTATGTAATGGTGGGTGCGGGGGTCGGGGGGGAAAAGGGGGAGAACCTTGGGGAAATTTAAATTTTGGAAAATTGCTTTTCCCCGCTCGTCCCGCCCCTGGCCCCAATTTCCCCGGAAATTTTTTTTCCTTTTGGGCCAAACCCTCTGTTTTTTTGTGCAAGGAAACGAGTTTTTTTGTTTTACGGGGCGTGCCCAAAGCATGATTTTCGTTCCGGAAGCGTGGTTTTGGGGATTTGTGTTATTTTTTTAAATGTTTTAAAAAAAAGTACAGTTAACCATTGAAATTTCAAAATTTTTAAATGTATGGCCGTTTTTAAAGGGGATGGGGCCCCTGTGTTTGAAATTTTTTTCCTAAGGAAGGGAAAAGGGTTTAACGGATTTAGAGAAAGGGGGAAGATTAATTTTAAAATTTGTTTTAAAAACCCGTTGAATTTTAATTGCAGTCCCCTTTTTTCCTGCATCGTGTAGGGAAAACTTGATTCAAAAGGGTTTTTCCCGTGTGGGGTTTTAATTTCACTTCCCCTCGCCCCCTCATGCAGTGGCGTTAAAACCCGACAGCAAAGGGCAGACGTACGACGGCAAAGGGGTTTCCCGGACCCTTCTTTTCCCTTTCCTCCTTCCTTCTCTTTTCCCCCCTCTTTTGACTCTCCTCCCAGCACGTCCTCCCCCCCACGGGGGCTTCACCTGGAACCCCGAACTGGGTGGTGCCCCCTCTGGTCGAGGGGCCCCGTTTTTTTGGGGTGAGACCCCCGGACGGGATGGTGGGCCAAAGCGCTGGTCGAGGCCCCGCCTTGGCCGGGACCGTGGGCCGCCTTTGAGGGGCCCCCGCCGTCTTTAATGGGGGGCCTGGACCCCCCCCGCCCGGAAACCTTTCCCGTAACAGCTAATCTCCCCCCCCCCCCACCCCCCCCCCCCCGGGAAAAACGCTCTTCACTGCCCCCTTGGGGGGTCCCAGGGTGTCGGGTTTGGGCACTTTCCCCCCGAGAACCAACCCTGCTTTGGAGCACCCATGCGACAGGGTGCCCCAGCAGACTTGACAGGGGCAGGGTGAGAAAGCACTCCATGGGTGAAAAAGGAAAACGATACTGGAAAAATTCTTTATAAATTGGGTATATTTTCAAATGTTCTGGGGAAAAGCCCTTTAAAAGGATCGGTTTCGTTCCGTAAGGCGAAATATTCATTTAAAAAATCGTGGGAAAGTTTTGGGTGGGAGTGCTTTATCGGATTGTCATGTTGGGGTTTCGTTGGGGTGCTTGATCGGATTTGCATGTTGTTTTGCTTTAAATGCTTGAACGTGGAAATTTTGCATGTTTTTTGTGCGTTGGAGTGCTTTAAATTTGATCGTGCAAAGGTGGGGTGTGTTGGAATTTTTAAAATTGCTGGTGGGAAAAAATGGGGGGTTTGTAAACGTAATCTTTATTGTGGGCCTCTTGCGGAGGGGGTGTGAGGTCAGGCACTCCCTTTACCCCACCCAGACCGATTTCCTGAGGGCAAACCCCCCAGGGGTCGGGCGTGACAGTTAACTTTCGGGGGCAAACCCCCCCCAAAAAAGGGGGTGCCAAAACCAAATTTTTTCTAAAGTCCGTCTTAAAAAAATTAAAAATTTTAATTTGTTTCCCCAAACCTTTTTAAAAGCCCTTTATTTTAATTTTGGGTTGCTGAAAAGGATTAAACGGTTTGTTTAATTTGGGAAAGGGGGCTTGAAATTCCCGTCAAAATTTCGGGCTGAAAAGGGGGGTTAAAAAAAAATGAAATCTGGAACACTACCTCCCCAAAGGAAACAGGATGATTTTAAAAAGATTCAAAACATAAAAAAACACCCCTTTCCCCACCCCCCGTTGAAGCACAAAAAACAGCAAAGTTTTTAAATGGTTCTGATAAAACGGGAAAACGGATACTGAACCCCACTTTTGGGGAAGTAGTCCTTTTTTAATAGGAGGGGTTTAATATTTTGGGCCCAAAGGAGTACTCCCTTTTCCCCTTTAAAGGCGTTTAGACTGAGTCCCCCAAAAAGTCCCAGGGTGTCAGGGGTTATATTTTTTAAGAATTTTAGTGCGGGCCCCAAAAGAATATTTTGCATTAGAAAATTTGAATGCCCTCTTTTAATTTTGTTTAAAAAAAAAGTTTGAAAAAATTTCCCAACCCAAACCGACCTTTGTTTTTGAAAATGCTGTTTAAAACGATAGGGGGAACCAAAATGGCGCACTCCATGAAATTTTTTACAAAATCTTTTGGATTAATATAACTGAATCCAAGAATAATAATACGATTCTAAAAGTTAACAAATCAGGGGACAAAGTTAGCCAGTTAACCATACCTGATGGTTATTACGGGTTTGCTCACTAAAAGAAGCAATGAGTAACTTCGACATTACTCTCAAACTTAACAATGCAAATCTAAAAACAATGTTATCATTCAAACCTGAAGAAGAAGTAGTAACATTACCTTTTTGATGTAGAGCTAGCTAAAATGTTAGGCTTTGAAGCTGACAATCATAGATTTAGAGTTACACCAAACAAAACTACTATATGAGGAGAAAATCCGCTCGATCTTGCATTACATTCATTACTCTATTGTTCATTTGGATGAGCTGAGCACTGATGAAAACTTATGTGATGGAAGGCCCTCAACCGTTTTAAGAGCTCTTCCGTCAGGGAAAGCTGCATATTGCGATTATGAAATTATAACAATTCCCTAATTTACAGTTTAAAAAATTAGCTTGTGGGAGGGTCAGATCATTTAATATAAAAATCACAGACAAAACGGGAAAGTGGTAAAATGTGATAACCTGCACATTGTTTGGAAATAAAATAATAAACTGTACTAAAAAATAATGTCACGTGGGCCAGAAGAATCGGGAGTTACATTAGCGCCTGTGAGGTGTATAACTTAGAATTAAAAGACCTTGCAGATGTTGCGGACTTTGAACAGAATGGTGAGATAGGCGCTTGTATGGTTTTGAGTACACTAAAGATGGTGATTATAAATGCAAAGAGGTTGGCGACAACAAAAGGTTTCCTAAACTAGAACAACTACGCAATCTAGAAGCAAATAATGCTGGCCATTATGAATATAAAATAGTTCGAAAACCTGACAGCAAATGGCACTTAGAACCATATTAGAATGGGACATAAAATTTGAATTCATAAGCCCATTTACATTTTTTAGCCGTCAAAAAAGTTTCAGAAAAGCTTTCAACTCTGTCCTTTAACATATAAGTCTATATGCCAGAGGACAATAGTCGGAAAGAGATCGAAATAAAGCCGTATGGGAACAAACAGTACATCCTCCACAGAAGAGAAACAGTTTTAAAAGGAAGCTTCTACAAAATTACAGTTCATTCCGCGCGCAAAATTAGGAGACACGTTCACAATGATAATTATTGAAATTTTCTGTCTTAAAAGATGAGGCAAGAAATGGAGCTGTGGGCGTCAGTGACATACTTATGAAAGGAATTCTTATTAGCTGGCAAAACTTAGACGTTGACAGTCTTAAAGTTACCATCGTCGTTCTTCACAATGGTGAGGATATTAAGGTCATAACAACAACCAACAAAATCAACATTAGTCTAAATAGAAACAATCTTACAGAACTAAATTGGATTAATCTTACACATTTAGACCTTATAGGATTTTATTAATACTGAACAAGTTCTGACGGAGAGTATGATAAACATAATAACTGGATTAGATTAAATTCTATTATAAAACTATGGAGCAGTTAAAACTTTATGACAAAAACCCCTCATTGTTCATTGATTTGCGGGCAGACTGGTTGTGGAAAAACAATATTTATCCTCAACCTGTTACAAACAGTTTATCGTTATAATTTTGATCATATTGTGATTTTCTGCCCAACACTTAAATGGAACAAAGCATATCACGATAGAAGGTTTATATGGATAGATGATAAACATATTTTTAGTTGATCCTAGCAATAAACTGAGTGAGTGTCTAGAACACTTTAATAAATTGTTTGAGGGAACGCAGACACTATTTATTATAGATGACTGTTCAGCAGAAAGAGACATAGTTAAAAAGAAAAACTTTGTCAAAACTAGCCTTTAGTGGAAGACATGCTGGGATAAGTGTGTGGATTTTATGCCAGAAATATAACTCGGTTTTAAAAGACTTTAGAGAACAGTTAAAGACTGTAGTTTTATTTCACATGAAAGACAGAGACGCATTTGATGAATGTTTGCGTGAAAATGATGTTATTGAGAATGATCAGGAAAAACGCAGGATTAAGCAAAAACTGAAATCTGAAAAGTTTAGTAAATTAGTATTGAAAACGGATAATCCTACACAGTATGTTTGTTTGTAGATAATCGTTATTTTTTTGGTTATTGAATGTTTGTAGGATTTACTAGTTAGAGAACTAGTAAATACCCAGTCTACCTCACCAGCCCGAACTAGTGAGGGCTGGTGAGGTAGACTTGGTATTTACTAGTTCTCTCTCTCTCTCTCTCTCTCTCTCTCACACACACACACACACACACACACACACACACACACACACACACACACACACACACACACACACAGATAGACAGAAGGACAGAAGGACAGACTGACATAATTTTCCGAATTTCCTCCCCTCTCTCTCCTCTCTCACACACACACACACACACACACACACACACACACACACACACACACACACACACACACACACACACTACACACACACACATACACACATTTAGAATATTTTTTTTTAATATGTGTGACAGGTTCTCTCAGACGGAACTACTTTCCTGGCGTACGACTCTGGTCGAGGAGCGGACAGGATTCTTCTTTTCGCCACACCTGATGGTCTTCGGTTGTTGTTGGAGCAGAAAGACTGGTTCGCAGATGGGACATTCAAGGTGGCCCCGGGTACTTTACTCAAGTGTACTCGATTCATGTGGTTTACATGGATCGACAATTCCTGTTGTTTTTGCCCTGCTTCCAAGTAAGTCACGTGCCACATATGATAGACTTCTCCAAGCTTTGGTTACGCTGAGACCAGGCATTGCGCCAAGCACATTGATGACAGACTTCGAAAGAGCCGCGGTCTCAGCGTTCGATGAAACTTTCCCTGGATTAGAGCTGACGGGTTGTCACTTCCATCTGGCACAGAATATCTGGCGTCACATTCAAGACCATGGACTCGCAACTGTGTACAGAGATGAGGAAGAGTTTGCGAAATTGATGAGAATGCTGCAGCTCTCGCCTACCTGCCTCCTGCAGACGTTGAGCATGCATTCGAAACTGTGTTTGATCCCACATCGCCTTTCTGGGACGCACGTGGCCAACCGATCTTCGATTATTTCGAGACACATATATTGGACGTCCTCGTCGCCGTGGACCACGCCTCAACCGATATTTGCTGTACAGATGTTGGAACCTTCACGAAAGGACCCTGACGGACAATGCTAAGTCCAACAACAGCGTTGAAGGGTTTCACCACGCCTTCCAGGGCCTCCTCGGGGCGCATTCACCGAGCCTGTGGCGGCTTATCGCTGCGCTCAAGAAAGAACAGATCCTTGTGCAGGCCGACATGACCCGCCTTCTGGCAGGCCAGGCTCCCGGCCCCAAGCGCCGGAAGTACAGAGACCTGCAGGTGCGTGCCAAACGGATCATAGTGCAATACAATGCTGGCCAGCGTAGCTTGTTCGACACAATGGAAGGCCTGGCCTTCACCTTCATGTTTAGATCATTTAAGTGCTTTTAGTCATCCCGGTGATTTTAATGTGCCAGCGCGGCCGTTGTTCATGTTCAGTCGTCAATAAAAGTGTGCAATTTTTTTTCTCCCTGGTGTGTGTGTGTGTGTGTGTGTGTGTGTGTGTGTGTGTGAGTGTGTTGATACAGACTACACCAGTTTCAATAACGCACACACACACACACACACACACACACACACACACACACACACACACACACACACACACACACACACACACACACACACACACACACACACACACGCACACACACACACGCACACACACATACACACATAAATAACACTCACTTTGTTAAATTTCCGACTATTCGGAAAACAGCACACAATGACACCTACGGCGCTCAAATGTCCGGCGCTGTAAAGTGCGGCGCTGAAATGTCGCGGCGCTCAAATGTGCGGCGCTCAAATGTTGGCGCTCAAATGTTGGCGCTGAAAAGTCGTGTCACCGTGACGTCAACGTAAATTATGACGTCAACTTGAAATGACATAGGTAACTACATGACGAAAGTAATAATATAGACAAGAGAAGGGAGCAAGAATTAACGGCCGAGGCTTTGGTGTTTAGCCAAATTTATTTTGTTTTAATCATCGTTTTCCTCCGTAGTGATACTATGTGGAGAGGCTGACTTTCAAGTCAGTAGTACGACGAAGTTCATTGTGTATGTGGGATACTTTTGATGACGGCACCAGCGGAATATGTACCAGGAAATTTATTTGTTATAAAAATGTTGTGAATGCTGTGTCGCCGAGAGTGACTTAAAACTCATGTAAGAATATTTATGTGCTCTAATTGTACCACCGCATGTGTGTCGGTGGGCTGAATTTATTGATGTGAACACTGTAATATCAATGCACGAGAAGTTAATATTTGTTTTAGATCAACGGTACGTCGAATCGAAGTTTATTGTGTTCTATGGGACTTTGCTGAAATTGTGTTCTCCGGGGATTCAATATTGATTGCTGTGCCTTGTGAATCTGCAGTTCTTCTATGGTTTTACTGTGCTTTATGAATCTGTGGTTCTTCTTCTGTGGATTGCTGTGCTTTGTGAATCTGCAGTTCTTCTATGGTTTACTGTGCTTTATGAATCTGCGGTTCTTCTTCTGTGGATTGCTGTGCTTTGTGAATCTGCAGTTCTTCTATGGTTTACTGTGCTTTATGAATCTGCGGTTCTTCTTCTGTGGATTGCTGTGCTTTGTGAATCTGCGGTTTCTCTGCTATGGATTACTGTGCCTTGTGAATTTGCGGTTCTTCTTCTGATAGTTCGACGTAATATATTGTGCTTGCTGTGTTGAGACCCTGTTTCTTCTTCATCGCTTGTGTTTGTGAACGGCTGTGTTTACCGTGTGGGGACCTTGGTTATCCTTCTTCGTCTTATTTTAGTGCTGTAGACTGTGGCTTGGGTACTGTGGAACTGAATGCGTTGATTGTATATGTGAGACACTGTGGACGGCGCCGGCGAGATCTGTGAGTTCTATCAAGATACGTAGTATGATACGCTGATATATGATGATTGAAGTGTCTTATGTATTGATGTCTTAATTTTTACTAAGAGGAAGTAAACAACTACAGGTCACAAAATTCCAGAAAAAATACATGAAAAGGACATCAAAACTGGGATGTACACAAACCCAGAAATCACATTCACTCGACGGAAACGAAGCCGCTCACGACTCACAGAAAAACACAAGTTGTCATCCCAATGAACTCTGTAGCCTTTGACATGCTAGCTTGTTGCTGACTCACGGACAGCCTCTCCATACCCACACAGGGTAGAGACCACACATATCTACTGACCACTCGGTCAGCCTCTCCATACCCCAACAGGGTAGAGACCACACATATCTACTGACCACTCAGTCAGCCTCTCCATACCCCAACAGGGTAGAGACCCACATATCTACTGACCACTCGGTCAGCCTCTCCATACCCCAACAGGGTAGAGACCACACATATCTACTGACCACTCAGTCAGCCTCTCCATACCCCAACAGGGTAGAGACAATGGCTGGGCATGGGCTGCACCCCGCACCCAGATGGCAATGCACATACAATGTCTACTGACCACTCGGTCAGCCTCTCCATACCCCAACAGGGTAGAGACAACACATGTCTGCTGACCACTTCCTTTAACACTCACTTCATCTATTTTTGTTTTCCGACAGCATTTCGTTTTGTTACCCTATCAAGTCATAGGATAACAGAACACACAAATACTTTTTTTTTTTTAAACAAAACCTTCACAGTGCGCTGATGAAGTTTCAGACGCTCCTAAACGGGAATACGGTTTCGGTTTGCTAAGTAAACATTGCATGATAAATACCTGACTGCCACCAAACAACAGCTGAGTCCCTCTTCGGCCGTCTGTGTTGTTGCGTTGCCGGAAATCACTGCAGAGACTGCCTAACCGGTTCAACTCACCCAGCTTTTAACAGTGCGCCGGTGAGTAGCAGTCAGCTGAATTGTTCAACCGGCTCCGGACAACTACCTTCCGGTAAGCACGGTTGTATGAAAATTGTGACCGGACGAGAAACGATCTGTCACAAGAGAATGTAAATATCTATGTTCAAGACCACCCATCCTATTTTGCACGAAAACCCCCTTTTTCACATACAAATCACGTCCTTCTCATATCAGTTTTGGCCAAAATTAACACCTTTTCACAAACAAAATAAACACGCAAAAACCTCTAAAATTGATGCAATCGTCAATTTAAAATGGGGGGTTTCCATGCAGAATAAGATGGGTGATCGTGAACAAAGGTATTTACATTCTCTCCCTCGGGCTAAGTAAAGCCTTTAATCAGCTAGACAGAGCGATCTCACAAGAACGTTTGACCTAGTTTACTGCACTGCTTCGTAGGGCCCGAGCGATCTCACAGGAACGTTTGACCTAGTTTACTGCACTGCTTCGTAAGGGCCCGAGCGATCTCACAGGAACGTTTGACCTAACTGCCAGCCCTGTAAACTAGGTCAAACGTTCCTGTGAGATCGCTCTGTCTAGACCACTGCCGTGTTCCTCTTTTCCCAACACAGCTTACAACTGGCTTGGCAGAGTTACAGCAGTTACTGCCGTAGCCGAGCTTTATGGTGGCTTTAATCACCAGTAGTAGTACATCCGTCATTGTATATTTGGAGTATTTATATGGAGATAGTGCTGGCTACACACTACTCCTCTCCATACTGGTAGATGTACTAAGGTCTGCCTAGCCCATATTAGTTTGTTTGCCAGAACTCCCGAAAATCGTTATTCAGTTGCATAAGCCTAATGATACTTTGACGTTTGCTACACAGTTCAGCAATGCTGATCCCCAGCTTGTGGAATTGGGATAGTTGTAAAAACATATTGAAAGCTGAATAAATTTTCTGGCATATGAATCAGACATGCCCACCTGTGCCTTAAGAAATGAACGCCATGTTTGAAGCGGTTTTGTTCTTTTAAACATGGCTTTAGCTGTCTCAAAGCCAGCGCCCAACAATCAACGCATGATGGATTGTTTTGCTTCGACCAACTTTCAACAACACAGCGCCATTTTAGATAAAGAACCATCTCATCCATAGTCAAACACGTATTAAAATCGGCTACATCTTGTTCAATATTGCTTTCAGTGTTTTCATTTTCTTGAATTAACAAACCTTTAAGATAGGCGTGCATTTCCAAAGCAGTCGGTTCACTTTTTTCCTTTTTCTCCGCCTTCTAGAAAAAGCAATGCTTCTTTTGGGGTTTTTCCACCGGTAGAGAACATGCTTCACCTAGTTCCTTTTTTGACAAATACTCTAACATGCAGTTTTAAAGTAAAACTTGGATCTTGAATAGCGCGAGCTGTTCTTCGGTAAACCTGTTAGCCATTGTTAAAAACAGCCAAACACAGTAGTCGGTAGGAGCACAGTCAAACACAACCTTCTCGCACAACAGTCAGTGAAGAATGATGAAATCTACGTCTGCGATGGCACATGCGCATTACGGCAATAGATTTTCTGGAATGATTGCTCATGATCACGTCACATATGAGTTGCACCACACCTGAACATACGCATTGCAGCAATAGATTTTTATAGAATGATTGCTCACGATCGCGTCACCTATGAGTTGCACCACACATGAACATGCGCATTGCGACAATAGATTTTCTGGAATGATTGCACACGGTCGCGTCACACATGAGTCAGGCCAAAACAACCGTGACGCGACCCCAGCACAATAGTGCACTTAGTCAGCCGCCTGTTATTTGATTTCTCTTCTGATTCTTGCGCAGCCAAGAGTAACGGTTAGTTAAATATTTTTTAATTGTTGTGTTTATTCTGGTTTAAAAAATGAAGGCCGAAGTAGTTGGAGAGCTCAGACTTATATTTATGAAGCTGGAGTTAAGAGCGAGGCGGGGGCTTGAAAGAGAAGAGTTAGAGATATGTTTGAAGAATTAATTACTGATCTTTTTGAGCGCATAAATATACGAGAAGTGTAGTGGAAGCCGTTAGTAAAATACCCGATTCTTGGCCCCAACCAGTTGTAAAGTTGTTTGCCATTTTAGTTGATAATATGGCTCCTGAAGATGTTATCTGACTGTTTCTACCAGCCCTGAAGGAGTAGCTATTTCGCTTAATGAAGATCAGGTTTTATGATTAGAAAAGGCTATGAATAATAGCTGAATCTACATTTACAATTATTTTTTTTATTTTACATTTAAAAATGGCTGTCGAACTCAGTGAATCTGATTTAAAGAATTGTAATGAACTATTTGACGAAACAATGAAAGTGTTAAACATTGATTTTAGTGAACTTGGATTTGAGAATGATGTAAACAATATAATAAAAGATCATAGTGAACTATTTAACGAAGCAATTAAAGTGATGAACATTGACTGTAGTGATTCAGAAAAAGCTAAAATATTAGCAGGCGTTATTGTAAGGTTAACGTGTCTTGAAGTGTTGCAACGCTTGGGCGAAGAATAAAAGCCTGTTTTACTTACTTTATTTACATTTATTTTTTTTTAAATTTACGTAAATATTGTGGCTTTAAAAATGACGACCACAAGTAAATTCGAGGATGGAAAACTATATACGATGGAAGAAATATTCGGTAGTGACAAACAATTAAGCAATACGTTTAGTGAAGTAGACATGGACATCATTAACCCCTCGAACGTTCAGGAAAGCGTAGCACATGCTATCTCGAAAATCCCAGAGTCTCTTCAGATGGAGCCACCAGTAAAAGTGTTGTTGGCTGTTCTGATTGATTATATAACGCCTGATAATAGTAACATGCAAGTCTGGGTTTCAGCTAAACAGAAAGAAGTTATTAGCTATCGCGACCTTAATTCTGACTGGGCTGATTACATGCTTACACAGTTTAACCATGCAAGTGAGGAGGCTCAGCCAAGGGGTTCTGGATGGTCTGAAGGAACGGTCCTTGAAATCAGATTAAGACAAACAAAATTCTATCTTATAGTTGGCAATTCTTACCTTCCTCTCCCAAAAGAGTTAGTTTTAAAACGAGCAGTCTTAAACATACATAATTCTGACAACATGTGTTTTATGTGGTGTGTTTTAGCACATTTATATCCTGTCAATAATCATGCAAAACAGAGTTTCCAATTATGAAGCCCACAAACGTGAGCTGAACTTTGATAACATAACCTTTCCAGTAAGTATAAACAGTATATCTCAGTTTGAAGAGGAAAACAAACCAATCACTGTAAACGTATACACATGGTCTGTAGAAGCCAATCTAGTGCCTCTAAGGGTTTCTCCCAACGCCCTACTTTTGGCGAATCACTTGACAAGCATGTAGACTTGATACTGTTTAAAGATAGTACAAAGAGTCATTATGTATTAATCAGAACAATAAGCAGACTTATGGCTTATACTACAAAAGACAATTTTAGACAAGGGCTTTGTAGAAGGTGTCTGGTCAGAATCCCAACTATAGAAGCAGCTGCCAGTCATAAGAAACATTGTAAAAGTTTTGTACACTGTGAAACCGAACTCCTCACACCTAAACCAGGGTCTAAGGTCAGTTTTAAAATTTACACAAAATGCAAATGAGCCCGTACGTGGTTTATGCTGACTTTCAATCGCTCTTACCGCAGTACTACGGTCCACAACAGCAAGAACAAAAAACAACCTTATTAACCCACCATCAGATCTGTTCTTATGCGTTTATTGTTGTTAGGTCAGATGGGGCACACACACACCCAGAGATTTACAGTGGTCCCAATGCAGCTAGTAGATTTTTAGAGCAGATGAAACAACTTCGCAATCAGTTATCCAACCAACTAAATCTTTCAGACATTGTTATGACTCCTGAAGACCAAGAACGCTATGACTCAGCCACTCACTGTTGGATTTGCGGCTTAAAGCTAACACCTAACAGTAAAGACGTGACAGTAAGAGACCACGATCACATTACTGGAAAGTTCAGAGGAGCCGCGCACAACAATTGTAATCTTCAACTTAAGGTTGATCCTAAGACATGGAAACTGCCTATCTTCTTTCATAACCTATGGGGCTACGATTCTCATTTTATCATGCAAGCAGTAACTTCTGAATATAAGAGGGTTACCTGCATTGCACAGTCTTCAGAAAAGTCCATGACTTTTACTCTTGATTGTTTATCCTTTTATGACTCTGCCCAACATCTGATGGGAAGTTTGGATAATTTAGCAGGATCTCTACAAGACTTTCCAATCACTAAACAATACTTTGATCCATCTTTGGTGCGTAAAGGCGTCTATCCTTATGAATACATGAACTCGTGGGACAGGTTTGATGAAGACTCACTTCCCCTAAAGGCGCTTTCTTTTCTAGTCTTAGAGGCAAAGACATAACTGATGCTGACTATGAATACGCTCAGAAAGCCTGGATAGAATTACACTGTCAAACAATGGGCGATTATCACGATCAATATTTATTGGCTGACTTGTGTTTATTGGCAGACGTCTTTCAGAATTACAGATCTACATGCATGAAACATTACTGTCTAGACTCATCACATTACATCTCTGCCCCCGGCCTTTCTTGGGATGCTTTCTTAAAGTCTACAAACATCCAGATTGACTTAATTTCTGATCTACCCACACTTCAGATGATTGAAGACGGTGTAAGGGGAGGTATTAGCATGGCCTCACATCCTTACTGCAAAGCCAACAACAAGTATTTAGACGATTATGACCCAACTAAACCATCCAACTATCTAATGTACTTAGACGCCAATAATTTGTATGGGTGGGCCATGAGCCAGCCGCTTCCATTACGTAACTTTACAATGATAAAAGGTCCTCATGAAGTTAATACTGTGTTAGGTATTCTGTCACAGCTTACGCCTGATAATCCAGCAGGTCTAATCTTGGAAGTAGACTTAGAATATCCTAAAGAATTACACGATCTCCACAACGATTACCCTCTAGCCGCAGAAAGCTTAAAGATGAGCTCCACAGAACCTCCTAAAGTTGTGCCCAATCTTCGCCACAAAACTAAGTATGTGTGTCATTACAGACTGTTACAGTTTTACTTAAAGCATGGATTAAAGCTGACAGCTGTTCACAGAAAATTTTCTGTGATCAAGAGCCTTTTTGAGCCAACCCAAAAAAGAAACTGACTAAACCCCAAGCCAAGACGTTCAAAAAAGACTTTTTTAAACTGATGAAAAACAGTTTTTGGAAAAACTATGGAAAATCCACACAAACGAAGATGTGAAATTTTTTAAAAAAGAAAACCAAGAAATTTTAAATTTTCCCCCTTAAACCTAACTTTAAAGACTTTAGAAATTTTAGCACCCCGGGTTTGGGCTTTATGATGAAAAAAAAGGAGTTAATTGGGAAAAGCCTGTGTTTATTGGTTTTTACTGTTTTGGGAGTTGTCAAAGTTATTGATGTTAAATTCTGTACACTATTAAAAAAACCACTGTACCCAAAAGCAAGAGCCCCCTTTTACACAGACATGACTCTTTATTTGGATGTTCCAACGAAGACTTTTACAAGACTTGAAACAGAATACAAAAGGGATTTGATGGCGGTACACACATTTGACATCCAAAGACAGTCCTTTACTTCAACGTGAACAAGAAATGAGGGAAAAGATAAAAGGATGAATTTAAGGGACAGTTAAAAAAGAAATTTTGGGTTTTGGGTCAAAGATGTAACGTTGCCCCAACTTCTGTAATAAAAAAAGGGCTAAGGCAAAGAAAAGAAGTTTTTAAAAAAAAATAAACCACACAATAAAAGAAACTCTTCTTTAAAAACACAGTATTCTCACAAAAATTGTTAATCTGCGCTCACTTTCATCAAGTAAAACAATTCTGTTAACAAAAAAATCATATCTCTAAAAATAACAAAGAACTTAGTCAGCCTGTTTTTTCATATGCGTGGGCTTGGAGAATTTTAAAAAAGATTAATTTGACGACTCGTAGACTTAATTAAGAACCTAACTATATTTACTTAAAAAACATAACAAGAATTTAAATTTTAAAACCCAAACTTTACTTAAAACTAAACTTAATTTTTTTGCATTTAATTTGTAATTTACTTGCACTTAAAAAAAAAAGTACTTCTAAACTAATTTAACTTGTACTTACTATTTCCCTTAATTGTCTTTAAATTAGTTCTTAAAAACAATTCAATAGAAAAGGGGGTCACGCGGGGGTTGTACTTTTTTTGCAAAATTTGGTTCTTTTTTTACGTGGGGGCTTGTGTTTTGTTTTTAGGTAGGCGTTAGGTTTTTGTATGCTAAAAAACCCCCAAACAAAGCCTCCCAATACATATGATAACTTATTTTTTGTTTGTGTTGTTGTTTTTAAATTTTGGTTTTTTTAATTGTGCTGTTGGTGGTGATGTTGTTGGTGTGAGTTTTTTACTACTAAAAATTTTTTTGTTTTGCGTTTGGGTTTGCTTTCTCAGTCGTGCCTTTTAAACTAGTCTATGGCCGGCCGAAAAAACGCCCAGATTTTAGTCTTGAAACTTTACTCACCTGGGTAATTTCACGTGGGCCACTTTGGTACATTCTGCTCCTGCGGAGGGTCCTGAGCGCTTCTCCTATTTTTTTTTTGCGATTAAATTTAAAATGATCAAAAATTAATATTTAAAAGTAAATTTAACCCCTGATGAAAGGCAAAACACCGTCCCAAAACGTAATACATTCACATGCAAGAGTTTCTAATGATTTTTTAAAACTGGATTTGTGATAAGCATAATTTTAAAACTTCTTCGAATAACCGGCGCCATTTACTTTCTAACTTTAAAAGGGAAAAAATTGCGACCCACCCTCTAACCATTTTGACCCAGCTCGCTTCGACCAGGTATACTTCTCACGTCTGATTAGAAGTTTTGGTTTGTTTTGACACTTTGTTCAGTGCCCAAATCTGTTTGTTTTTTCCCCACGCCCAAGGATTAAATTTTTTTTTTTGGCAGTGGTTGTTGAGTGGGGTGCTTGCTCCTCAAACTTTAATAGTTCGTCACAACCATGTTTAAAACAATAAAAAAAAAATAATACTTTTAAAACCATAGTTTAAAGCGTTTAAATTTTGCGTGCCTGTTGTTGGTGTTATGTCTATTAACCCTTGCAAAATGTTTTTTAAGGGGGTAAAACCGCCCACTGGGAAAGATAGAAATTCGCCAAAACTATTGAAAACCATTTTTGTGCAAAGCCAGACGACGCAGGGGGAAATCTAAACAAATCTTAAATAAATGTTAGCACCGCCCCGAGAACGGGACAAACGACACAAGACAAAACACAACGCGTTCGACCTTTAGGTTTCGTCAGGGGATGTAAAACGAATAAAAAAAACGAGAATTTCCTTTGCTTTGAAACGGATCAACGCTCGGGGTTAGCTCAAGGAAGAAAGGGTTGAATGGTTCAAAAGCCTTCTTCCCTTTCCTTTAACCTGAGCGATTGATGCGATCAAAACCCAATGAAAATTTCGTGTTTTATTCGTTTTTACATCACCCCGACGAAGACCTAAGAGTCGAAACGCGTTTTGTTTTTGTCTTTGACTGTTTTTTCCCCTTCCTGGGGGTTGCTAACATTTAATTAAGTTACCATATTTTTAGCTTTTAAAAACAAAAGATTTTGATTTAAAAAAACATAACGTCTTTTTGAAATTTATTATTTTAATTATTTTTTTTTGTTAAAAAAAAGAGATGAAAAAAAGATTTCAATACGATTACCATTTTGCTGTAATTAGCGGCCTTTTATAGGCTATGCGTTTTAGCAAAAACATTTAAAAGAGGCCCCCGGGGTCAGGAAGGTTAGACATTGAGGGTGTTTGTTAAGGTTATGTTGAATTACTGCAGGGGTTGCCCAAAAAACTTTTGTTTCAAGGGGTTTCCCAGAAATATTAATCATAGACAATTAATTCATAAGAAAAAAATTTATAAAAAATGTCTGGATTGGGTTTTGAGGGGGGGAGCTAATTTTTAATGCTTTGCCCTCTGGGGAACAATTAAGTTTTAAAATTTCGGGCCCATGAAGAGAGAGAACGACAAAATAAGGGAATGGAAGATTTAGCTAAGGCAAGAGACGCTTACGAAAAAGGCGAATTTCTCACTTAGACTTTATTAATAAAAAGTTAAGAGAACAAGGTAAATGCAGAGCACACATTTACAGACGTGATGACGCAATGAATTAGTATTACTTAGTGACAGGAAAGAAGTTTCTAACATCGCCGCCGCCCGAACTGTCTGACTTTTATGAACCATCTGAGGAACAGAAGACTGCAGAGATAGTTTTTATTGCAGGTTGGCGTGACCACAGTCTATCTTGTTGCTCACTTTCTTGTGTAAAATAAAATGCATTTAAAATATGGACAATACGAAGTACAATACAAAGTACAAAATATATTATTGACCACAGGGAAAGTCCTGTTGACAGTGGGAAAGACTACAACTTTGGATTCTCTCTTGAGGGCACATAAGACCGTATGGCGAAAGCTTGGCTGTGTCTGGAGTGGCACCGTCTTGATCTGTCCGTGGGCAGGGGTGGTTGGGTGTGTGGGGTGTGCTCGGCAGCTGGAGGGGGGGTGTTTTTCGCCGGTGGGCTCTGCAGTCATGAAATACGGCTGGTATACCCATGGGGATGCTACTTTAAGGCTGTTATGAGCTGCATCCTGTAGTCTAATTTACCTCTGTTCAGGAGCAGTTATGTCCCTTGATATCTTAATGGAGTGTCCTGCGCGTGCCTGTACCCATCGTCAACACAGCGCAGGCCTCCAAGGGTGGTACAGGACTGCTCTAAAGGCAGGTGAAGACGGTGCTTCTCTGGGTCCTCCCCAGCACCTTCGGGTGTTTCTTTTTCTTCGAAGTACAAATAATTATTCTCCTAAAGGGTATTGGAAAGGAAAGACTGCTATTGAAAAACTGAGTAAAGCTGCTAGAGTGTCTGAATCAGAGGCGAAAGACTGGCTTTCAAAACAGGCAATTTGGGAAATATATCTGCCTGCCCCAAAAAGAATAATAAGGCTCGATTTGTTAACTCAGTTCCAAATGACACCCACCAGATGGACTTGTTGTATCTTCCACATGACAAAGTTAGAAGAAAAAAGTTTAAGTATGCTCTGACAGTTGTTGACATGGCTTCAAGATACAAAGACGCTGAACCTTTAACAGATAAAAGCTCAACTGCTGTGGCTGTGGCTTTACAACATATATACATGTGAGGTCCATTAAAGTATCTAGGATGATCCAGGTTGATGATGGTAAAGAGTTTAAAGGTTCTGTAAACCAACTGTTTTTAAAACATCATGTTACAGTTAAGAGAGGGATCCCAGGCAACCATCGATCACAAGCCCTAGTAGAAAACTTTAATAAGAATCTAGCTGAACGTCTGTTTACCTATCAATATCACAGAGAAATTATGGACACTACGAAGTACAGAGAATGCAACACAGAATGGGTTAGATTGCCACAGTCTTACGCACCATGAACAATGAAGAATTTAAAGAAAACAGGCCTTAAACCAGTAAACGCAATGAAATTAAAAAAATTAGCATTACTGAAGATGTTCAGGGGACTCAAAAACTCTTGCCGTTTGGACTAAAAGTAAGATACTTGTATGCTCCTGGAGAGGCAGAAGGTGATGTTAGAATTAGAGCCACAGATCCTATATGGAGCGTAGATGTATATGAAGTTGAAAGAATCATGAAAACAACCCCTCCCGTGTATTATTTAAGAGAGACTCTCTCTTCTAAAAAGCCTGCCCCTAAAAGATCGTTTGTTCGTGAAGAGCTGCAAGTTGTCCCGCCAAACACAGTGAGTTACAAAAAAATAGTATTTATTTTTTGTTAAACTTATTTTTGGGGCCTATTTTGGGTTTAACCGATCATGTGTTTGTTTTTCAATGTTCTGTTTAATTGCATCAGTATCTACCTGTTGTGAAGTAAAAGTCTTTCTCCACTCCTTTTGAAGTTCAATTTTTTGTCGTCTGTAATCCTCACCGTCAGCCATAAGCTTCCGAAATTCTTTGTCTAATGTTTCATCCTGTAATGATTTGCTTATTCTTAATCTTAATGAACAAAGTTTTGCTGATGCTAGGGCTACAATGGCAGTGTGCTTTTGTAATTTAGGTGTTAATTTTTTTAAAACAGCACTTACAATCATAGACATGGCGCCTAAACCTAACCCGAGACTCCCTAATGCTAAAGAGGCTGGCGCTCCAATCCCAGTAGCTAAAACAGCAACACTAGACCCAGCACTTACGCTAGCTACAGCTGATGAGCCAGTAATTACATAAGAAAGAGTATTTAAAGCTTTAGCATATTTCTTTCTAGTAACCCTATACTTATCCAAGTCGCTTTCTATTTCCTTTTGAAGTTCAGTTATTTGCTTTAACCTAAACTGTTCAACCTCCATTTTTTAATTAAGATTATTTTTTAAATTAATCTTGTACATATCTTCTTATTAATTCTTCTGGCAGCACTTCATTAACAGAGTTAAAACGCAATAAAATCAACATACTTAATGAAAATAAAGTCGAGTACTGTAGTTTGTCTTTGTCAACCATCACAGTAACCTTGTCAGATGATACAAGGGTGTTTATTTCGTCTCCGTTTTTAGTAATTGCAATAACGAGCTTAAGAGGGGCATCCAAGTTTTCAGCCTTTATTTGTATACCTCTGATTAACGTATGTTCTGGCAAACTAGGATCGTCCTCACTCGGTGTAATAAATAAGCGAAAAATCATCGTCATTTGCCTAGGTAGTGACTGTAGCGTTGGGGTAAATTCTAAGCCGACGGTGTCACCCCCCACTTCAACTAAGGACTTCTTTCTCTGTAGCATATATTCAGAATCCTGCCTAGTTATTTCAATCTGTTTTTTCTGTTGTGTTCCTGGAACTAGGCTAACAAGAATGGGTCCTGCATTTAAGGCTTTTCTAAAATTGTTTTTCTTGTCAAAGTATACATTAGGGCTTCGTAGTTCAAACTTTAAATTCCAAGCAATTTCAGGAAGCAACGCCCAAGCATTCTCTCTTTTATGAAGCTTGTATTCATGTTTGCCAAAATCGTTTGCCCTTAAATTTCTTATCTCTTCTAGGGTAGGATATTGCTGTCGTTTTTTGTCTTCAATTTCTGTTCGTTTGTAAACCCCCGTCATCTGTGTACTCAAATCCATAAACATTTCCTGGCACTCCTATTAGATCAAACTCAGTTGTGTCTGCTAGGTCTTTTAGCTCTACTGCAGTGCATTTAGGAGCTAGCTGCGCTTTTGATTCTGGCCCCGAGACATTCTTTTTAATATTAAAATTATAATAAACAAACGTATTGAACTGGGGGGTCAGTCCGTAAGCATAGCTTAGCGTACTTAGATTTTTCTAACTGCTCTTTTATTTTTTTAGCTCATCTTTGTCCCTTATTATATAATTTTCACTTAAACATTCTTCAAAACTATCTTTGTCCTTAGTGTAAAATAATACAACCGATTTTAACTGCGATCGAAAGTCTTTTAAGACGGCTGTCACAAGTTTGTCACGAGGCCGACGACGATTGACCCATCTAGGGTGGTGGAATTGTTCATTTGTTTATTGTCGTTGTTGTTGTCGCGTGTCCGTCCCTTAGTGTGGCTTGTGGTGCGGTTGCACCTTGGTGTAGTTCAGCTCGGTTAGGTTTGCTTTCTCTCTCTCTCTCTCTAATTCCACTGTCCGTGCAATTCATCCTGCAGGTTCACGGGTGGCTGGTACCTTTCTCTCGAACTTGCTGTCTATCGGCCTCTCGCCTGTCTTTTTACCTGTCGCACGTGCTTCATTTCTGTTAGTTTGAGGTATGCTCACTCTGTGACGTAGCGTGGCATGTTGGCCGCCATCGCTTAGGCAGGTTTTCTCTTCAAATCGAGCGGAAGATGTCCCTGGGAGCGCCTGCTCGGTCCTGGTTCTTCACCTTATCGTCGAAGGTACAGTCTGTACCTTCATTTCCTACAGTCGGCCTGTAGGAGAGGGACATCACTTCATCTTTTTTCCGCATCTGCGCTGCTGTCCTCTCGACTGGACAGAGGGCAGAGAGAGTCGTTTGACCCGCCTCTTCTGGGTCACCCACGGGTAGCTGGTAAGCATCAGTTTCGTGGTTCGTTTGTTGTTGTTGTTTTTTGTTGTTGTTAGCCGGCTTATTCTTCTCTGTTGCGCAATTTTCTTTTGTTTTCCCAAAAATTTTAAAAGAAATATTGTTTGAGACCTTTTCTCTGGTAATTCAATCTTTACCTGGCCATTCTAAATTATATCCAAAATTCTTTCTCCTGTTTATGCATCTGGTGATGCGGTAGTCGGTGGGGATGGGAGAGAACCTGGTGATTCTGGGTTGGTTTCTTGCTTGGTCTCGCTCGTCTGCCCTGTCACATTCGCCGGACTCTTTATTCTTCGGCCACCATCTGTTTGTGTGTGCAAGGAGAACGAGTTTTATGTTCGCGAGCGTGCGTACGCATGATTTGTCGTTTGGATGCGTGGTTGGAGATTTGTGTTATTTTGAAATGTGGCTATAAAATGTGATATTATGCCATTGAATTATTATTTGCAAATGTGGTGGCGTTATAAAGCGATGGTTGCTGTGTTGGTTCATTTCCTAAGAAAGGAAAATGTTAAACGTGAGTGAGAGAAGGATGAAGATATTCATATTTGTTTTATAGCCTGTTAATTTAATGCAGTCTCTTACCTGCTTCGTGTGAGAAGACTTTAACGAACATTCCTGATTTGGGTTGGTTTGCTGTGTTATGCTCAGGTCTGTGTTGAGCTGGTGTTTGTTGGTGTATTTAGTAGACCTCCCCTCGCCCATCATGCGAGTGGCTGTTAGGATTTAACAGCATGGGTCAGACTGTACTGACTGCGGGGTTCCAGTACCCTTCCCTCCTCTCTTCTTTCCTCCCAGAGAACGGGGAAACCTTCATTCTGGCTCACTTTCGCCCTCAACCAGTTTTCGGGTGAAAGTGAGCCAGAATAAAGGTTTCCCCGTTCTCTGACAACTAAGACTTCAATAGCCAAAAAATAACGATTATTTACAAACAAACATACTGTGTAGGGTTATCCGTTTTCAATACTAATTTACTAAACTTTTCAGATTTCAGTTTTTGTTTAATCCTATGTTTTTCCTGATCATTTTCAATAACATCATTTTCGCGCAAACATTCTTCAAATGAGTCTCTGTCTTTCATGTGAAATAAAACTACAGTCTTTAACTGTTCTCTAAAGTCTTTTAAAACCGAGTTATATTTCTGGCATAAAATCCACACACTTATCCGAGCATGTCTTCCGCTGAAAGCTAGTTTTGACAAAGTGTTTCTCTTTTTAACTATGTCTCTTTCTGCCGAACAGTCATCTATAATAAATAGTGTCTGCGTTCCTTCAAACAGTCTATAAAACTGTTCTAAACACTCACTCAGTTTATTGCTGGGATCAACTAAATATATGTCATCATCTGTCCATATAAACCTTCTATCATGATATGCTTTGTTCCATTTAAGTGTTGGACGAAAACCACAATATGATTAAAATTTATAGCGATAAACTGTTTGTAATAGGTCTAGGACAAATATTGTTTTTCCACAACCAGTCTGCCCACAAATCAATGAGCAATGAGGAGTTTTTGTCATAAAGTTTAACTGCTCCATAGTTTTATAGCAGAATTTAATCTAATCCAGTTATTATTTTTATCATACTCTCTGTCAAAACTTGTTCAGTATAATAAAACCCTACGAGGCCTAATGTGTAAGATTAATCCAATTCAGTTCTGTAAGATTGTTTCTATTTAAGTCAACATTGATTTTGTTGCTTGTTGTTATGATTTAATATCCTCGCCATTGTGAAGAACGACGACAACAACGTTAAGACGTTTAACGTCTAAGTTTTGCCAGCTAATATTAATTCCTTTTATAAGGTCATCACTAACGCCCACAACTCCATCCCTCTCCACATCTTTAAAGACAGAAATTTCAAATATCATTGTGAACGTGTCTCCTAATTTTCTGCTTGGAAAGAACTGTAATTTTGTAGAAGCTTTTTTTACAACTGTTTCTTTTCTGTGGAGGATGTACTGCTTTTTCCCATATGGCGTTATTTCAATTTCTTTCCCGGGACTATTGTCGTACGGCATAGACTTACATGTAAAGGGCCAGAGTTGAATGCTTTTCTGAAACTTTTTTGACGGCTTAAAATTGAAAATTTGGGCTTATGAATTCAAATTTTATTTCCCATTCTAAATAGGGTTCTAAGTGCCATTTGAGGTCAGGTTTTCGAACTATTTTTTTTTCATACTGCCAACATTATTTGCTTCTAGATTGCGCGCTTGTTCTAGTTTAGGAAACTTTTTACTGTCCCCAAAACCTCTTTGCGTTTATAATCCCATCTTTGTGTACTCAAAACCCATACAAAGTGCCTATCTCACCGTTCTTTTCCCAAAGTCCGCAACGTCTGCAAGGTTTTTTAAATTTCTAAAGTTATACACCTCACAGGCGCTAATGTAAACTCCTGCTTCTTCTGGCCCACGCGACATTATTTTTTAGTAACGTATTATTTTATTTCCAAAAACAATGTGCAGGTTATCACTTTTTACAACTTTCCTGCTTTGTCTGCAATTTTTATATTAAATGATCCAACCCTCCACAAACTAATCTTTTAAACTGTAAATTAGGGAATTGTATAATTTCATATTCGAAATATGCAGCTTTCCCTGACGGAAGAAGCTCTTAAAACAGTTGAGGGCCTTCCATCATATAAGTTTTCATCAGTGCTCAGCTCATCCAAATGAACATAGAGTAATGAATGTATGCAAGATCGAGGGACTTTCTCCCTCATAAGTAGTTTTGGTCGGTGTAACTCTAAATATATAATTGTTAGCTGTAAAGCTAACATTTTAGTGTTCTTTATTCAAAAAAGTAACCTACTTTTTTCTTCAGGCTTGAATGTTAACATTGTTTTTGATTCGCATTTTTAAGTTTGAGAGTTATGTCGAAGTTATCATTGCTTCTTTTAGTGAGCAAAACCGTAATAACCATAGCTATTGTTTAACTGGCTAAACTAATGTTCCTGCATTATCAATTTTTTGAATCTTATTATTCTTCCTGGATTCACTTATATTAAACCATACGACTTTGTGAATATTTCATGGAGCGCGACCGTTTTGGGCCCCCCAATTGTTATCAATAGCATGTTCTAAAACGAAGGACGGTCTTGAGTTGTTATTGTTACAAACATTTTTTAAAACAAATTAAAAATGAGTGCATTCAAATATTTCTGGCGCAAAAAATTCTGTTGGGCCGCACTACAATCTTAAAAATATAGCAACTGATATCTTGACATTGCTGTGACCAGACTGCCTCTTTTATAAAAAAAGGGGAGTACTCCATTGAAGAGCTATCTTAAACCCCCTATTGAAAACGAGCACATCCAGAAAGCGTTGGGGGTTTTGTCATCCCATGCAGTTTTATCAGAACCAGTTAAACTTTGCTGTGTCTTGTGCATCAACTGGGTGTGGAGTGTGTATGCTGATCATTTAAATCACCATGATCCTTTGGTGAGGTCCGTGTACAGATTTCATTTTTATTACACCTTCAGACGTATTTTGACTGAACTGCAAGCGCCATTACCAAATGACAAACCATTTAATCCATTCAGCAACAGAATAGACATGAAGGCTTTTGAAAGGATCTGTAACGAATTCAATATTAACATCAAGACAGACTTTAGACAAAAGTTGGATCTTAATCATGGCCTAGGCGTCATTTATTTTCGGGGCACGCACAGAAAGTATAACTATGACTGGCGTTCTCCTTTCAAATTGTTCGGCCCTGGTCCATAGAGCAAGAGCATAAAACAGCATGGACAACATTTATCTTAGACACTTCTAAGGGCCTAACTAGGGCGGGAATAGAACGAATAAACGACTCTATTCGTACTTACGTTTGGTGTTTGCTAGGTTCGCAAGCACAGGCAAGATCGAGCATAACTGATCTTTCTACTGGCTTTGACGCACAAAAACAATACTTAGCAAATTTAGAGGACGCCATTAATTCTACAGTTGATTTACCTTCAAGTATTCAAAGGTACCAACATGTTTTACAATACGCAAGATCGAAAGTAGACTTTGCTGTTGGCACTGGTTTATACATGCTGCCTTCTGACCTCAGACTCCAGATAGGTACAATAATAAACTATAATAATGAAATTCTTATAGCAGGCAATGAACAGAAGGTTGGGAAAAACGACATAAATTCTGAGCCAGTAATATTACAAACAATAAAGAACACCCAAGATTAAGTCATCCAATCCCCGAAGTCCAAACCCCAAAGTCATTGAAGACTCAGCAAAGCTCGCGGACTCTGTTCGCGATGACCATGAATATGAAAAGACAGCGCTTGTTCTTGGATTAACTGGCATAGGATTACTTGGTCTTTATCTTACTAAATAGTAACCCAACTATTACAAGAACTAATGTCCATAAGTGCTCGGCCATAAGCCAACTACTTTGCTTGCAGTAGACAAAAGCCAGCTGACAATGCCCCCTAATATGCCAGGTAAAGAGTCTATAGCTTTACCAGCTAATTTTTTTAATAAATTCGCAAGATGATCAAGCTGTTTTTTTACCCATGATTTATCAGGTGGAGGCGATGGCGGCGGAGGTAATGAACTTTGACCACCGCCGCCCGTAATAGCCATCACCAGTGTACTTATTGCAAATCCTAAGGCCGTTATATACGCTTGCTAATGTGACTCCTTGCTCTCTAAACAATGTTCTTATTCGTTCTGCTAGCGTTGTGTCTTCATATAAAATTTTCCGGATAGTTTCTCTTATTCTATTCACTTGAGTTCGTAATTGGTCTCGGTTAGTAGTTAGCACTTCTAGTCTTGCTGATCTTTCTTGTTCAAGATCTTTTAGTCTTTGTCTTATTCTTTCTTTAATATCAGGCCCTAAGTTGGCGTCATCAGCCTCAACGAGTTTTTCTTTTTCTCTTTTTATATGCTCATCTAGTTCACCTAGTTTTGCTAAATTGTTTGTTAATTCGCCTCTGATGCTTCTCAAAGCATGATCAAGGGCCGCTATTTCTCGCATGGGTAGCGGCGAGTTGTGTATAGTCTTTAATGCTGTTTCTTCTGAAAAACTGGTTTCTGCTTCTATTGCATTTATTATTTCATCTGCCGATTGATTTAATTCTTCAAGTTCCATGTTTTGTATTTGGTTAGCTGTTGGGAGTTCCTGCAGTGTGTTTTGAAGTTTAGAAACTGCCTCCGCCCTTAATTTCGGTCTAACAAGACCAAGGCGATTTTTTTCTTTCACACTGAGTCTTTGTATAATTGTACTCTTGGCTAAAAACTTTGATGGGTCTGGCTTTAGTTGTAAGCCGAACAAGTTGCCCTTGGTCGTTTTTTACAGACAAATGATCATCTTTTAATTCAAAATCATTTGGGTCTATAAATTCGGGAGGTTCTTGACCTAAACTTTCGTAAAATGATTTAACCTTACTTTCTGTTAATTCATGCCGCATTGAGAGCATTGAGCGATGCTGTGTCAAAGGATCATTTCACTCATATCGTCTCCACGATCAAAAACATCATAACCTTCTTCAGCTTCAATTCCTGCCATGTTTTAAATAATTAACTTTTTATTTTGCTTCATAAAAATGCCACAACAAGTACATGGCTCGATTCTTGACCCGCATAGAAAACTGAAAGAGCCCTTTGGCGTGAAAGGAAATAAGCGGAAATATTACTGTTCCAAATAATCCATCTACTATTGATGCGGATCAAATTCTTACTGTTAAATTTCCAGACCTAGGAGCGGATGAAGTGATTGTGCCAGGCTCTGCGCGGCTTACTTTCAAAATAGAACTCACTTCAACAACAGACCCAAACAGGACAGTTGTGCAGAATCTGGGGCGGGCAATCGTTAAGAAAATTTCTATAAAACTTGAGGGGCAAGAAATATTTTCTTTACATAATGCAGACATATTTTTAACCTATTCTGATCTATGGCTAACCGGGAATGAAAGGGCTGATCTTGCGTTTCAAGGAATCGAAAATGAAGAAGCACTAAAACATAGAATAGGCGCTGGAGATACTAAAGACGGCAAAAAGTATGTAGCTGTAAAGTTTGCGTATGGAAATCGCTTTTCCATTCCTTAGATTTTGAGTTGTTAAAAGCGCATGCACCATACTTTCAAGGGGCATTAAAAGACAGATTGTCATATGAACTAACTTTTAATGAATACAAACGGGTTATTAAATCATCAGACACCGAAGCAAAGTACAGCATTTCTGACATCTCGTTAGAGTTTGACGTTGTTAGCAACCATGAATTAGCAAGGCTGATTGAGCACCAATATCAGTCAAGATTAGCAATATTTTACGAAAGAGTGATTCATCATACAACATATCCTAGAAGCAGGGCAGACACTATATGGAATTTTAGTTTTAGCGTCTCAGCAAGATCGCTTAAAGGTATTTTATTGCTGTGTGAAGATGAAGAACCATTCAAAAGAGCAAGTGAAAGTTTTTTAATCCTAAAATAACGAAAGTACAATGTTCGATTGACGGTAGCCCTAACCAAATCTACGCTAGCGGGCTTAGACCTTATCATCATTTTGACGAATAAGAAAATTGTTTGGGGGTGGGAGGGGTAGAAGTCTAACAGCAGACCTAGTGTCTAAAGATTTACATCTTCACAATGTTAGGCTTGATGATTATTTAACAACAAAATACGGTTTATGGATTGACCTAAGGTCAACAGAGGATAATCAGTTGCATGGAAGCGGGAGAAAAGTGAGAGACGTAATAAACATTCAAATTGATAAAGAAGAAGAAGCGATAAACCGCTTAATGTACATTTGTTTTTATTATATGATGCGCAGCTGAATATTGCAAGCTAACAGATTAGAAACTGTAGTATACTAAATTATTTTTTCATTTTATAAAAAGCATGTCTGTTCAGGTTTATCCAAATGTGCCTACAGCGCCGCCAAAAGAAGAGATAGTAGAAAGCCCTAACATAAAAACCTTCAGATTAACCAACATTACACAAATGCAGCAAGTACTAGAGCAAGACCTTTCAAAATACAGCAAAACCAAACGAAGGTATTCTGCTGCCTTTAATGCTGTTACATATGTTAATACTGGAGCATCGACTATAAGTGCTCTATCAGCAGGAACGAGTGTTGGTCTCTTAGCAACGGGCATAGGCGCCCGCAGCTTTACCTCTAGGCGGTTTGTCTTTAGCTCTCGGCCTGTGCTCATTAGCCGTAGGTGCTGCCAGCAAAAAATTAAAAACTAAACTCCAAAAGCACACAGCTATGGTTCAACTAATAACAGCTAAACTTAGTTCCTTCAAACTGATAATAAATAAAGCGCTAGCTGACTCAAACATCACGGATGAAGAATTTAGCCGTTTACAGGCCGATTTTGATGACTACAAAAGACAAAAGTTTGATCTTCAAAGAAAGGCAAGGACAAGTTTTTCTCAACAGCCAGACGCCGAGCAGAAAAAAAGGAATGCTTAAAAAAAGTAAACGAGACATTAAACTCTGTTCTAAACAGCTCACATTAACAACACCAAAAGGTGTGTTATACTTTAGTTTATGAGTCCAAGCGCAAAAAGACCGTCGATATTGATTCTGATTAAGAATTTTTTTTTAATTTAAATAAATATTTTGAGTTAGAAAGAAACTCAACATGGCTAAGATATATGAAGGGCAAGACGAATTTTTTGAAGGAATGCTTGAGAGAGAGCGTTTATCAAGAGCGCTGAATGATATTGATTTAGAAGTCATTGACCCAACAAACGTACAGGCAAGTGTTGTTCATGCTATTTCTCAAGTTCCAGGTAAACTAACAATAAACCCGCCAGTTAAAGTATGTTAGCTGTTTTAATTGACTATGTAACAATAAATGAAGAAAATCTAGAAGTCTGGGTCTCGACTAAACAACAGACTATTCTTTCCCGTAATGACTTAACACCGGTTGGGCAGACGAACTGCTTGCACAGTTTGACGCTGCCGCTGAAGAAGCCAAAATGAGAGGCTCTGGTTGGTCAGAGGGCGAAGTTTTAGAGATTAGATTAAAACAGGCTAAGTATGCACCGATTGTTGGCAAGTCTTACATTCCACTGCCTCGAGAGTTGGTAGCGAAAAGAGCAGTTCTAAACATAAAGAATTCAGACAACAAATGTTTTATGTGGTGTGTTCTCGCAAGGCTGCATTATATCCGCAAAAACGCAGAGAGAGTGTCTAACTATCACCCTTACATCAATGATCTTAACTTTAGTGGGGTGTCCTTTCCTGTTAGTGTAGACCAAATTGATCGGTTTGAAGAACAAAAGAAACCAATAACTGTTAATTTATACACATGGGATGAGGAAACAAATTTGGTGCCAATTAAAGTGTCCAAGAACAGCCCAACAATTGGCGAACCAGACAAAAATCATGTCGACTTACTACTGATGTTTTCACCAGCAGGGCTACCGCATTACACATTGATACGCACGATGAGTAGACTAATGAAGCATACTTCAAAAGATCATGGCAAACAAGAATTCTGTAGAAAATGTTTAACAAGAATGCCATCTGTTCAAGCCGCGAGCGAACATAAGAAACATTGTAAAAGTTCTGTAGACTGTAATACGGAACTAATTACACCTCCACCCGGATCTAAAGTTAGTTTTAAGAACTGGAAACGGATGCAAAATTCTCCATACGTAGTTTACGCAGACTTCGAGTCGCTTATTGTTCCTTATGAAGGGCCAGCACCACAAAAACTTCGAAAAACAGTCTTAATGAGTAATCATCAGATTTGTTCATTTGCCTTCATTGTTGTTAGGTCAGACGGTGTCCATTCAGAACCAAAATTGTATAGAGGGCCTAATGCTGCAGAAACATTCTTAGAATGCATGCAGCAAGTGCGTAATGACTGTTCTAATAATCTAAACGTATCTGAAATCAAGATGGCGCCTGAAGACCAAGAACAGTATGCCGCAGCTACTCACTGTTGGATTTGTGGTTTAGGTCTCTCATCAGACGCAGAGAATCCAACAGTAAGAGACCATGATCACATTAGTGGGAAGTTTAGAGGTGCAGCGCACAGTAAATGAAAATCTTCAACTAAAGTTTGATCCTAAGACATGGAAGCTGCCCATCTTCTTTCATAACTTGCGAGGTTACGACTCTCATCTTATATTGCAAGCAGTAACCAACGCCTTCAGGGTAGCATGCATTGCACAGTCATCAGAAAAGTACATGTGTTTCACTTTAAATAACATGTCTTTTTATGACTCTATGCAGCACATGATGGGATCATTAGAGGCACTGGCTATGTCCTTAAAGTCCTGCCCAATAACGGAAGAATATTTTGACTCAACTCTTGTTAGAAAGGGCGTTTACCCTTATGAATACATGAACAGTTGGGAAAGGTTTGACGAAGATACACTTCCGCCTAAAGGCGCGTTCTTTTCTAGTCTTAGAGGAAAGGACATCAGTGATTCTGATTACCAGCATGCTCAAGATGCGTGGCAGAAGTTAGATTGTAAAACAATGGGAGACTATCATGACTCATACTTGATGGCCGATGTATGTTTGTTGGCGGACGTCTTTGAAAATTATAGAAAAACCTGCATGAAACATTATAGCCTGGATCCTGCGCATTACATTTCTGCGCCCGGGATGAGTTGGGACGCTTTCTTAAAGTTTACTGGAGTACAGATTGATTTATTGTCTGACCTACTAATGATTCAGATGATTGAAAACGGATTGCGTGGAGGAATTAGTATGGCGTCGCATCATTACTGTAAAGCAAACAACAAATACTTGGACAACTATGATCCAAGTAAAAGGTCTAACTATCTTATGTATTTAGACGCAAACAATTCTGTATGGATGGGCAATGGCGCAATCGCTTCCATTACGTAACTTTAAAATGTACACAGGTACGAATAATATTCAAAAGGCATTAAAGTGGTTGAACAGTTTAACGCCTGATCAGCAGCGTGGCTTCATTCTAGAAGTTGACTTGGAATATCCTCATGAACTCCATGACCTCCATAATGACTATCCATTAGCAGCAGAAAGTCTAAAGATGGATCCAAGAGAGCCACCTAAACTTGTGCCCAATCTTCGAGGCAAAAAAAATTATGTCTGTCATTACAGACTTCTACAATTTTATTTAAGACATGGTTTAAAGTTAACAGCTGTCCATCGTATAATTGCTTTTGATCAAGAACAGTTCATGAAACCATACATAATGAAGAACACTGATCTCAGAACTAAATCCACAGATGCTTCAGAAAAAGACTTTTTCAAGCTGATGAACAACAGCTGTTTTGGAAAGACTATGGAGAATCCGCACAAGCGTAAAGATGTCAGATTAGTCACCAAAGAGAACGAAGCAATTAAGCTGACTTCAAAACCTAATTATCAGGACTTTAGAAGATTCCATGATCAGCTTTTTGGCATAATGATGAAAAAAAGAAAGTCAAATTAGACAGACCTGTATTTATTGGGTTTACTGTTTTAGAATTATCAAGCTTTTGATGTTAGAGTTTCTTTATGACTACTTTAAGCCCTCGTATCCTGAGTCCAGAGTACTTTACACAGATACAGACAGTTTTGTTATAGATATCCCTACTGAAGACATCTATAAAGACATGGAAACCGAAGTGGCTAAAGGTCATGCGGGGTGGTACGACACATCTGATTACCCTAAAGATTCGCCTTTGCATTCAATTACTAATAAGAAGGTTTTAGGAAAGATGAAGGATGAATTATCTGGAAAGGTGATCAAGGAGTATGTGGGGTTAAGATCGAAAATGTACAGTATTTCGAGCCAGGAGAAAATCATTAAGAAAGCAAAGGGAATATCTCGCAGCGTTGTGCAGTCAAACATATCGCATGGCAACTATAAAGAAGCATTGTTTGGCAATAAGACTTTTCATCATGACAACGTAAAACTGCGATCTAATCTACATGAGATCAACACAACAGTTGTAACAAAGAAGTCATTAGATAGAACAAACACAAAACGGGTGTTTGTTAATCCAGAGTTTTCATATGCAATCGGGCACTGGAGGACCGCATAAACAGGGGGGTTTATATTTTTCATCAACTTTTATTATAAGATCAATCATAGCTTCATCCAATTCATTTAAATCTTTTCTCATGTTTGCTTGATGCGTTCGAATTTTTTTTATTATTTCAAGATATTCTTTTTCCAATTTGGGGGTTTGAGTTGTAGGCGATCTGGATGATTTAGCATGCATTAATTAATCCTCGAAAATGTTTCCTTAATAGCATTACACGCATGAAATGATTCCCGCATCATTTTCAAGGTCTCTTCCTTTGCCATTCTTGTTTCATTCTGCGCTTCCTTCTGAGCTTCCATTTTAAACTCAAATATATTTACGTAAATTAATTAAAGCGGAACTGTGTCCGGTGGGATTATCTGCAGTTCTTCTTTCACAAAAGATCTTTGAGAGCTGGTTGTTTTGTTGTGTCAGTTTCTCGTAAATAATACACTGGCGGATTCATCTTTACAATACTTTTTATTTCATATGGATCAAACTCCAAACTGGATCGGTTGCCCTGATGCGAGTGTCCCTTCTGCTTCCCCCGGTAAATAAAGGTACCTTACTTCAAGCCAAATGGTAATAGTTTGCTGGGTGTACTGGGTCTTCAGCAACATTTATTGTTTTTCTTTTGATTGCTTGTACTGGTTTTAGTCCTTTAAATTTTCATT
>JAFLJL010000824.1:20000-47500 GCA_018398815.1 Conus ventricosus
TAACAGTCAAGGTCACAGAGCGTGCTGCTTTTTCACGGGCCCGAACTTGCTCAACATCCCCGTGGGATAATTGTCTGCCGGCTGCCTTGAGTGACAGAACAAGTTGCCACACCAGAACACTGTTTGACACTGCCAAGACAGTGAATGGCAGAATACTGTATACTGTGAGCCTATGTATACGAAGATATTGAAAAAAATGAACATAATTATCGTCCTGTGACAAGAAACAAAAGCTTTGATCGGCTGAAGGGACGTAAGTTAGTGCAGCCCCAATGAAATAGTGTGAGTAAAGGGCAGCAAAGAAGACAGAGATTCCAATAATGACCAGTAGAACCACTCGACGAGTACAGAGTACGTTGACACGATGTGGCACACAACAGACATTGCTCTGTGTACTGACATACTGACGAGATACCAACCGCTGATTGTGGAACTCCCTGTAGCCAGCCAGGTGAAGATTTTGCATATGGCTTCATTGTAATTCAGTATCCAAATATCAAAATAGATCAACCATATTTTGATCACTCTTGTATAGAGAGTCATTAAATCCAGAACAGCAATACCTATGAAGTAGATGTTGAAGGAGGACTCATCTGATTTCATTCGTAGCATGATAATGAGGATCATAAGGTTTCCAAAGGTTCCAAAAGATAGAATAAAAGCGGGACATATCTATTCAAGTAAATTCGAATCCAATTAAATAGAACCATTAACTGGTAGTCGTCATCTGTGTCTGTGGACGTGTCTGCTGTGGTGGAGTCATTCCAGCTGTCAGAGGCCAGTGAGGTCAGAACTGCCGGACTGAAGTCCTCCATTGTCCTGAAATTGAAGGTAAAGAATAACATTTGTGATAAATCAACGAGAAACTCATGAGACAGTTGATGATTAAAGAGTTTCTTTGATGCACTGTGAAAGCGTAAATCTGCACACACAACGTTCGCCAATGACTCAAAAAGGTGTTATTGCACTAAAGATTTATAAATTGGTATGGGATTTTTAAAACAATGATAAATGTAATTAAATGGGCTGTGAGAAGCGGCAGCATCTCGATGATCGAATGGTATGGTCAATGCATTTCACCGTTTATTTGGAAGCGAAATCTGCTTTTGCGTGCGCGTGCACACACAGAACAGAACACCATGTTGTTCAAAATGGTCAAAGCCCAATTTAAAAGGATGTGATTCAATGACAATGAATATATGATATAAATGTGAATGAAACTGCCATCCCAATACAAACATGAAAACTAGGTTAATTAGTCTTTGTTTGAACTCTGTTATAAAAGGAGCTATGTAACCTACACCTTTGTGTTTCCATACAAAATTGAAACCATAACTATCCAAAACATTACAAAGTTTCGAAGTCCAACGACGGCCTTCTCCAAACTTTGACAAATAGAATAACATTTTATATGCTTTAGGTGGCAGTCTATTCGCCTCCATTCAGGTTAATTCAGCTAGTATCTAATACAAGGACACTAGAATTAATAGCCCGGGGGAATCGATTAAATTCACCATACACAAGATCGCTCGGTGTTTTGATACGCACCCCTAGATGCTTCTTTAACAAACAAATGAACACTTTCTGTCACTGATGAAACATCTTCTAAACCCAAATCTTAGCACCATATAGAAGCATATACTGAATCTGTGATTTAAAGATATGGAAGAGTATTTCACAGAGTTACCATTATTTGATTCAACTTACAGATAATGTTTCTTCTCCTGTGTATGCAGGCTGAACTCCTGCGGGCACTACCTGTATACACTGGCAAGTATTAAACCCATATGCCCAACGAAGGGAGTAGAGTTGTGTGTGTATGGCCGTTTTTTTTATCCCGCCATTATCCCGTTGAGCGCCTTTAGTCAGTTAGCTGACGCGGAAATAAAAGTGCTTTCCATGTGCCTGTGGGCAGTCCCCTGACGTCATGCATTTTTCTTGAGTTTTCATTCGTTACTATTTCTATCAACGGACTCAAATAGAGTTTGCGTAGAAAGCCTTATATGTCTGTAGTCTTAAAATAATATGTAAATGACCACACGTGAGGGGAAAGCCCATTTATCCTTATCACTGACTGGGTGACCAGCCAGCACTTCGTGTCTCGCTTGCAAAGATGGCGGCGCAACCTTCGTTGCGAAGCGACCAGCGACCAAGTCAACGTATTTACACAGCTGAGCAGGCTCTGCTGATGATTTTTGACAAACACAATAATCTTTTATTCAACGACTAACTCGAGCATGAAGGTGAGATGATGATAGTGGTGGAATTGCCGACCATATTCGTCAGTTATTGAGTAGGGCTCTGTGACCTCAGTGTGCGTTCAGCTGACAGCGTCAGTCGAACGAGCCAGCCAAGTGTGTACTCTGCACTGCGTGCTGGTGTCCAGTGATGTGAAATCAGTGCGAGAGGGGATCGTGGCCTGCTCGCGGCGTGACACGGTGCAGACGAAAAGGTAGGGAAGATGAGGAGTGAAAGAGAGGGTTGAAGTTGAGCAAGGGGGCGTGGTCGTGGACTGGTCAGTCTGCATCGAGTGTGAGCGTCTTGATAGACTTCCAAACTGTTTTACTTTCATTTACAGGTGTAGTGTGACAATACAAACTTTATTTTCAACTTTTTTGCTGTGTGTTCTTGTTTGGATGTGGTAAATACATATGTTTTTGATCGTGCAAAAAAATCTATCCAAATCTACAAGCCTAAATACTTTTGTATTATCAAAATTAAAACAAAAGAAGCCCAGATTCAAATCTTCATTCAATTTCCTTCAAAAATGATATAGATTTCATTTTTCTATCTTTTCTAGTTTCTGAGCTAGAATTTTTTGTTAATTATGACCCCCAAATCATGAGATTTCCCCGGCACCTGGGAACACCTTTCTTTGTACTATTGTGAGGCACTGAACGGGTTAAGGCAGCCATTCGGGGAAGGTACATCCTGTGTGTAACGTGTCATCCATACAAACGGCCAAACTGGCCTTCACTTCCGGAAGTTGGTAATGGAATATTACGTGTGTGGAACATGTTATGCATGCGTTCACACACGAACCTAGGTCTATAGTCTCATTCGAAGGACTTATTGGAAATGGTGTCAGAACAAAATATTAACTCCGAGGGAAAAATCCCCCTGTACAGAAACAGCTCGGCAAAAATTCGAACCCGCGGCCCCAGGATTATGGGTCTGGTGCTCTACCACTGAGCTATTGCGGCCCCCATGGCCCCAGGATTACGGGTGTGGTGCTCTACCACTGAGCTATTGCGGCCCCATGGCCCCAGGATTACGGGTCTGGTGCTCTACCACTGAGCTATTGCGGCCCCCATGGCCCAGGATTACGGGTCTGGTGCTCTACCACTGAGCTATTGCGGCCCCCATGGCCCCAGGATGACGGGTCTGGTGCTCTACCACTGAGCTCTTGCGGCCCCCATGGCCCAGGATTACGGGTCTGGTGCTCTACCACTGAGCTATTGCGGCCCCCATGGCCCCAGGATTACGGGTGTGGTGCTCTACCACTGAGCTATTGCGGCCCCATGGCCCCCGGATTACGGGTCTGGTGCTCTACCACTGAGCTATTGCGGCCCCCATGGCCCCAGGATTACGGGTCTGGTGCTCTACCACTGAGCTATTGCGGCCCCATGGCCCTATGATTACGGGTGTGGTGCTCTACCACTGAGCTATTGCGGCCCCATAAATAATACGAATTGCAGCTCGTGTCCCTTCATTAGCTGAATCTTGGCATGCCAGCTTAAAACTCAGTCTGGTGGAAAACAAGTCACCTAGGTATGATCTGAATTCAATACATCTTGGCATGTGAGCTTAAAACTCAGTCTGGTGGAAAACAAGTCACCTAGGTATTGATCTGAATTCAATACATCTTGGCATGCAAGCTTAAAACTCAGCCTGGTGGAAAACAAGTCACCTAGGTATTGATCTGAATTCAATACATCTTGGCATGCAAGTTTAACACTCAGTCTGGTTGAAAACAACTCACCTAGGTATTGATCTGAATTCAATACATCTTAACATGCAAGCTTAAAACTCAGTCTGGTGGAAAACAAGTCACCTAGGTATTGATCTGAATTCAATACATCTTGGCATGCAAGCTTAACACTCAGTCTGGTGGAAAACAAGTCACCTAGGTATTGATCTGAATTAAATACATCTTGGCATGCAAGCTTAAAACTCAGTCTGGTGGAAAACAAGTCACCTAGGTATTGATCTGAATTCAATACATCTTGGCATGCAAGCTTAACACTCAGTCTGGTGGAAAACATGTCACCTAGGTATTGATAGGAATTCAATACATCTTTGCATGCAAGCTTAAAACTCAGTCTGGTGGAAACCAAGACACCTAGGTATTGATCTGAATTCAATATATCTTGGCATGCCAGCTTAACACTCAGTCTGGTGGAAAACAAGTCACCTAGGTATTGATCTGAATTCAATACATCTTGGCATGCAAGCTTAACACTCAGTCTGGTGGAAAACAAGTCACCTAGGTAATTGATCTGAATTCAATACATCTTGGCATGACAGCGTAACACTCAGTCTGGTGGAAAACAAGTCACCTAGGTATTGATCTGAATTCAATACATCTTGGCATGCCAGCTTAACACTCAGTCTGGTGGAAAACAAGTCACCTATGTATTGATATGAATTCAATACATCCATCTTAACGTTGCCCTTTAACAAATTATCTCTGCTTGCTAGGTATCATCCTTATCTAGAAACCATGATGCTAGATTTTTTTTTCTAAATCAACGGTAAGTTGTGTTGGGCATTCAGCTCTTTGAAGACTATTTAGTTGCGCCTGCCACCCTACCACATAATGCCATCAGCAAACAAAGAATAAAGAATTCAATCATATCCATATTGAAACTGTCACCATCTCTACCCTCATTTATGATTTCAAACCAAAGTTTGTTGATAAATAAAGAAAACAGAAGAGGTCAACAAATATCAACTTTTTCACACCATCTGTTAATGTAACATGTATAATATGTGCTACAACGAATTCGAGCTTTAACATCATATATATATATATATATATATATATATATATATATATATATATATATATATATATATATATAATAATAATAATATATATATATATATATATATATATATATATAATAATATATATATAATATATATATATATATATATATATATATATATATATATATATATATATATATATATATATATATATATATCTGTCTATAAATTTTACGTCTCATTCTATTCTTTAGCAAAATAGGCCACAATATTTTGTTTTTGTTTTAGATGTTTAGAACGCTTTGTCGAAATCAGTGAAAGCGGCATTCCTGTAATCTTGAATGAAATACAGATCTATTTGCTTCTTACGCCTAAAAGAGAACTTCCTCTGTAATTCTTTGGATCGTTATTGTTGCTTTTTCTTTAAACAACGAAAACATAAGAGATTCTTTCCATAAATCAGTGTGTTGACTTGTGTCAAGAAAAATAATCATTTTTTTTTACAATTATATATATATATATATATATATATATATATATATAATATATATATATATATATATATATAATTGTAAAAGTGCTCGACCCCTTGGGGAGCAACATTTAAAAGTGCTCGACCCCTTGGGGAGCAACATTTGTTAATAATATTAAAAAGGAATGTTAAAACTCTACAAATTTGTTTCGAGCGTGTTGCGCTGTCATCAGGATGGTTTTTGGTTTGCCCACCACCGATGTTATGTAGCGTGTAGGCTCCCGTTTGCGGTTGTTTGCACGTGCGAGTTGGCTGCACGTGTTTTTGGGGGGACTTTCAGGTTTTTGTTTTGGGTGTGTTCACTAACAACGATTTCCATTTATGCCTGCAGTTGTTTACTATTTCTGTTTCGGTGTTTAAAGTTGCTAAGTGTGTTTTGCATAGTATTAACCATTTTTCAGTTAAACATAGGTTGCACCTGTTTGAAACATTGCTGTATGGTGATGCTCTTTTTATGATTTTCCAGGATATATTGTAGCTTGTTTTTGCGTCTTTAAGTTTCCAGATATATTTGCTCAGTTTCTGTTTGGTTTTTATATCTTTCTTTATTAAATGACTGTTTGTGGTTTGCATATCTGGTTTTGAAGTGGTTTTCAGTGATCCCTATGTATGTTTCTTTTTCATTTTCTGATGTCACAGTAGCCTGGTATACAATGTTGTTATGAAGACATTTGTTGTTTAGTGGGCACTGCTCCTTTCTGGTGCAATTGCAAGATTTCCTTTCTTCACCCTTCTTTGCTGTATTAATTTTCATTTTGTTGGATGCGTCAATCAGTTTTTGAGGTTGGGCATACATGAGTACGATAGTTTGACGGTGTTTTTGTTAAATATTTTGGACAGTTTTGTGTTCTTTTGGAAATGAAGTTGTTAGGATTTTGAAGAATTCTTTCCCTATGTTTGTTTTGAGTTTCCCGTCGTATGGGGGTTATACCATATGATTTTTCTTTTCCTATTTTTCTTGCTTTTATTTGTGTTGTTGTCTGGGTTGTATTGTAATTTGTAATTGTATCCACTTGTTTGTCGTGCCTCCTGGTATTCTACTGCTGCATTGTTGAACACTCTCTCACTGCATGACAGGTTTGATAGTCTCTTGTTTATGCCATGGGATGGTCTTTAATACAGATGGTGGATGGTTACTTTTGGTGTGTACATAAAGAGGTGTATCGTTGGGTTTCTTGTATGGTTTATATATATATATGATTGTTGAGATCCAGTGTTATGTCTAAGTAGTTCACTACCTTTTGTTTGCTTCAATGGTAATCTTTAAGTTATGGTTTTGGAAGATTTTGCATAGTTCTTCTTCTGTTTTCGATGGTTCTTGGATTGTTGGTTAGTGCAGCAAGGCCATCGTCTCTGTAAAGTCCGACTTGCTTTCCGAGTTTTTTCTTGATGTTGGACAGCATTAATAGTCCGACCAGTTCACATGTTTCTGCACCATCATATGAACCCGTGGTTACGTCGAATGTTGAGTTTCTGTTGGTTTTCCTGATCCAGGTTTCATTTCTGCTGTGTAGTAATGTTTTCTTGGTGTGGAGAATGATTTCCATTTCTGACCCTGTTATGTCTGTGTGATTACTGGCAAACTTCAGGGCTTTGTTGAGTAGTTCCTCATCTATGGATGGGTAAAAGTCTACTATGTCAAATGTGATGAATACTGTATTACTTTGTTTATTGAGTTTTTTGAACCATTGGATAACTTCGTATGTGTTCTTCCAGAGGTTGTATTCAGAGTTTGATTTTATGTCCTTTATTATTTTTTTCCAGAATTTTCTTGCTTATTTTGCCTAATTCAGATGTAGATGGGTCTATTAGTCTACATGTTGGATTGTTATGAAAGTTGGGCTTGTGGTCTTTGAGTGTTATGAAAGCTTTTTTTGTTGCTGTCGCTTCTATCCTGTCACTTAGGTCTAATGCGGTCTGCAAGTTCTTTTTCTTTAGTGCGGATACTGTCATGTATAGTTTTTGTTAGTGAACACACCCAAAACAAAAACCTGAAAGCCCCCAAAAAAACACGTGCAGCCAACCCGCACGTGCAAACAACCGCAAACGGGAGCCCACACGCTATATAACATTGGCGGTGGGCAAACCAAAAACCATCCTGATGACAGCGCAACACGCTCGAAACAAATTTGTAGAGTTTTAACATTCCTTTTTAATATTATTAACTAATATATATATATATATATATATATATATATATATATATATAATATATTATATATATATATATATAATATATATATATATATATATATATATATATATATATATACATACATACATATATATATATATATATATATATATATATATATATATATATATATATATATATATATATATATATATATGTATTTTTTTGGCTCCAAGGGAGACAACCTCCACAGGGGAGGAAACCTCACAAACATATTATAACTCCTGCTCAGTTATCAGTATTTTTTGAAACCTGATTGTGTCTCCTCAGTGACCCCGTAAAGTGCTAACTTGACCCCTCTGCTCTTTTCAGTTTTAAGCAGAATGCTATCCCAGATTTTAAGCAGAACGCTATCCCAGAAAACGGCTTGTGTGCAATACGGCAGTGTGTTTGTTGACTTTTCAAAAAAAAAAACCAAAGTTGCAACCTAAGAAGCAAAAGAATATCATGAAACAGCAAAACAAGCTCTATTTCTTGTGAAGAGTAGAACATATAAAAATAATAACCTCTTAAGACACAAGTGAAGAGGGCCAGTTCTTGGAATGAATCCACAAGGGACTGAAATAGAATAAACCAATTAATTCCAGGGATACGTAACTGATCACTATTCCAGCAATTTACAGAACAGTTTGGTGTTGCATTGACTGCAGAAAATATTCAGTTATAAATACGCTTGCTGTTATGTCTAGATTGAAGAAATAGGGGGAAATAAGCATCCTGCCTGCCATATGACATCTTTAAAATGCTAATGCTGTTTTTTTAGGGGGGGGGGGGGGGGGGGGGGGTAAGATTCATATCTGCAGTGGTAGATAATTCTGCCTAACTAATTGTAATTATTGAAACATACTCACGTTTCTGTGTATGATCTGTGCATAAGTGCCTTTTTCTCTTCTTTTCTTTGCCTTTTTCTGTTGCTTTATTTATTGTCTTCGAAAATTTGTAATGTCTACTCGGATGCTACTTTCCTTTCCTCTCCGTTGTAGTCTGTCTTTTGGCCTTCTTCTGCTCCATCTGTCCTTCTTTTATCTCCATGCACACTCCATCTCCACACACACCTCCTATTTATGGGGAAGGAGGTTGATCTGTTTCCTTCTCTGTCTCCCAGTCCTTCCTCCCTCGCCACAGTCACCTGCCTCCCCTCTCTGTTTTAGCAATTGTCATATATCTGAATATCCGTGGCGATGATATTGTTTCATTATTGTTGGAGGTGTATGTGTACCATCGTCTCTGACTTGGATATTATGCAAACTATTACAGAAATACTATGGTGGCTGATTTTGTCCCCAGGTGGTGTAGACCTTATCTTGTTGTATCTCATTACTGTTTACGTGCATATTTTACACTTTTCTACTGGATGATGAGAGAGATATATTTGATATTCAGTCCATTTCAATTCAACTAAATAAACTTTATTATCTCATAAAAGACAAATGTATCGCATGTTCAACAGTAAAAGTCTTCACAGATTTAAGGCAATAACCATTTTGACACAGCAAAGCTCAAATAAAAATCCACCTGTAAAACAACAGAATGATAGGGTAATAGACATAAGTATGTAGCAAAACAAACAACTTATGTACGAATAGAATAGTAAAATATTATGACTATAGACACATCTGCGCACACAGGTAAGATATCTTATTCACACACACACACACACCACACACACACACACACACACACCCCCACACCACACACACACCACACACACACACACACACACACACACACCCGCCGCACCCCACACACACACACACACACCACACCCCGCACCCACCCACACACACACACACACACACACACACCACACACACACACACACACACACACACACACACACACACACACAGCATCACACACACACAACACTCACCATACACCCACACACACCCACCACCCACACACACACACCCCGCGTGCACACACACACTCACAAACACACACACACACACTCATTATATATATATATATATATATATATATATAATATATATATATATATATATATATATATATATATATATATATATCAATGATGTTAAAAAGGAAGGTTAAAACTCAAGGTTAAAACTCTTTATATATTGAATTATAAACAAAGCTTGCTCTTATGTCTTAGATTGAAGAAATAGGGGGAGATACGCATTCATACCTGCAGTGTCAGATGATTCTGCCTAACTAACAGTATGTGCTTGAGTGGGTGGATGGGGAAAAAATAAAATAAATGCTTCTCAAAATGAGCCTTCAGCATGCTTATATTCTCCAAGGGGGAGAGACATCCTCCAATAGGGGGAAACTCACTAACATATAACTCCTGGTCATATACTGATATTTCGAAACTTGGTGGTTTCTCTTCAGTGACCGCGGAAAGTGGTAATTTGACTCCTCTGCCTTTTCAGTTTTAAGAAGAATGCAATCCCAGAAAAGGCTGGTGTGCAATACTGTAGTATCATTTCGATTTTGCTTTGATTAAATTGAGGTTATTTGTCTTTGTTTCTGTCCGTCTGTGTGTTTGTCTTTTCATCTCCCTTGCATCTTTGGTTGGATCCTCGGCGTAGGCTCAAAGACTGTCCCCTACATTTTATATTATTTGCATAATGTCTTTAGTTTTACAGCAACTTTTTTCCTCCCCACACTTCGTTTGGTTGCATTTACTACTCTTCGCTGGTTGCTCTGGGGGTGCTATTGGATTCTTTTTTGCACCCATGGTGGTGAGAACACCACAGTATTATGGACTGTGGTGTGTCTCTATTTGACGCAGGGAGCGCAGACACAACCAGCCGTGTCTCCCTGATGAGTCCCGATCCAGCGGGCGAAAGGCCTCGAGCAGGCAATGCAAATATATCTGCCTTCAAAAGGGATTGTGATGGATCCCTTATGCAACTAGTGAAGAGTTTTCATATCTGTAACCTTTTTTTTTTCTTTTTTTTTAATTTCATTTTCCCAGTTTCTCCATCTTCAACTCCCCTCTCCCCTCCCCTCAAGTCCAAATCTTTGCCAGACAGTTCAGTTGTTGGCCTGCGCTTGTTTTTCCCCCACTATTAGATTGTTTGCCTATGTATTTGTCTGACTTTATTCAAGTTTAAAAGGCTGTGCCGTCTTGAATAAAAGTTACTCTGTGTTAGGTTTCCTTATGGGAGCAAAACATACCCCACTTGTTTACTGTTTATCACACTCCAAATTAGATTGTCTTTTGCATACACATTATCATCCTTTTTTAACATTACTTATTAATTTACTTATTCATTTACTCGTTTATTTATTTATCTATGTATGTATTTATCAATTCATTCATTTACTTATTTGTTTATTTATTTCGAAAGCTAGGAAAGCAATCTGTGTTTTCTGTGGACATACCCTTCTCTCAATAAACACACAAAAAAACCACAAGAAACTTGGGCACCATTCCCGACAGCACCGATCAGCTGGTTCTGCTGGAAAAATACCGTTGACGTAGCACACGGTCACCCGTTGTCCTGTATTCGCATAGCTCAGTAGGTAGAGCATCAGACTTTTAATCTGAAGGCCACGGGTTCGAGTCCCTATTGGGTGATTTTTTTTTCAGTGACTGTCGATGTGACATTTTTTTTCCAAATATTTTAAAGATGTGTGTTAATGGTTTTTGCCTGTTGGACACTACGCTTTTGGTTTTATTTGATTGTTTGTTTTGGTCACACACGCAGAGATTTTTTGCATATCATACACAAAAATAGAGAGAGAGAGAGAGAGAGAGAGAGAGAGAGAGAGAGAGAAAGAGAGAGAGAGAGAGAGAGAGATGAGAGAGAGAGAGAGAGAGAGAGAGAGAGACATACATACAAACAGAGAAAGAGATAGACAGGGAGACAGAGACTATGCGAAAACACGTACGTGGTCCAGTGGCCGTCGTCGGTATAATCACCGTGAAGTCGCGTGCGTGTCGTCAGCGTGGTCAGCTTAATGCACCGAATAATTTTATGCGTACAGGCTCCACCGTGGTCATTTTTTTGGGGTAAATACAAATATGGTGGGGGTCGGGTATTGTTTACTCGTTTTTTTTTATTTTTACTTATTTAGTTTCCCGACAGGTGGGGGTGAAGGTATTTTTTTTATTTCGACTTATTTATGTCTCGATTAATTTCAGCAATGATCAGTATTCACTGTCACGGTCGCTAAGCGGAGGGCCCCTACCACCCCTACCCACGCCTATTACATAGAGCAGACAACAGCACACTAACACAGTTTTACAATCATACGCACTTCTTTATTTCAACACACACTATGGCGCCCCCACTCACGTCCATCACACCCACCACCAGTACCCCACTTCTTCACTGACCCACACTCCCCTGCTACGACTCTGAGAACCTTAACCTATGCAAACAGCACCAGAGAACGGAGAAATGTGTGTTCGGCTCATCACCCGCTCTCAACTACTTTCGAGGGATGATGCCGCCAGAACACACATTTCTCCGTTCTTACTAAACTTGCTTGTTTTTTAAACTAAGTTATATTTTTGACATAAAATCCGCACACTTTATTCTGACAATTTCTACCTACAATACTTTGTATGACAGACAGGCAGCACGAGGCGGTGGGAGTTATAGAGACCCACCATTAGGCTGAAAACCTGATCATTTAAATTTACGGCAGCGCGACAAGGGGCCCTTCTTTTCAATAGAACACAGCGCACAGTCAATTAGTTTGTCAATGACGACAGCACCCAACGTGCGTCTCCCTTGTTGAAACCAAAAAATCAAAAAAAACACGCCTTGCGCCCGGGCTCAGGTTAACTTGCAACATTATTGCATCAGCAAATGTTCTTGAACATTCTCGACTCCCACGTCGACACTACGTCAGCAAGCCGGTTTCGCCATTTTTCCTGGACTGCCGCACAAGAAGGGTTTTTTTGACTGTGCTCTGGTGTGACCACTGTGTTTTAGTTGTGTTTTATTTAAAATGGCTAACATGTTTACCGAAGAACAGGCTTGTGCTATTCAAGACCACAAGTTTTACTTTAACTGCATGTTAGAGAAATTTATCGAAAAAGAACTAGGTGAAGCATGTTCTTCCCAGTTAAACCAAAACGAAGCATTGCTTTTTGGAAGGAACAGAAAAGGAAAAAGTGAACCGACTGCTTTGGAAATGGAGACTATCTTAAAGGTTTGTTGGTTCAAGGAAATGAAAACGTTGAAGGCAATATTGTTGCCCAAGATATAGCCAGTTTCAATATGTGTTTGACTATTGATGGATGGTTCCTTATTAATAAATGGCGCTGCATTGTTGAAAGTTGGCCAAAGCAAAAAATTCTCATGCATTGATTGTTGGGCGCTGGCTTGAGACAGCTCAAGTCATGTTTAAAAAACAAAAACGCTTCAAACATGGCGTTCATTTCTCAAGACGCAGGGGGAACATGGCTGATTCGTATGCTAGAAAACTTATTCAACTTTCTGTGTGTTTTTATAACTACCCAAAAATTTCACAAGCTAGGAATCAGTATAAATGACTGTGTAGCAAACGCCAAACCCATTATTAGACTTATGCAACAGAATAACGATTTTCGAATGTTCTGGCAAACAAATAGATGGGTAGGCAGCCCTTAGTACATCTACCAGTATGGGGAGGAGTAGTGTGTAGCCAGCACTATCTTCATAAAATGCTCCAAATATACAATAACGGGTGTACTAACTCTGGCGATTAGAGCCGCCTTAAAAGCTCGGCTACAGCAGTAACTGCTGTAACTCTGCCAAAGCCAGTTGCAAGCCTGGTTGAGAAAAGAGGAGCACAACAAACTAGGTCAAGTGATCATATATGATCGCTTGACTGCAAAGCGGGGCAGTTTGCCCCCAAATGACGTCAGAAAGGAGCCCCTGCAAACTAGGCAAGGGATCATATATGATCGCTTGACCTGCAAAGCGCGGCGTCCCTGCAAAGCTCAGCGGCAAACTAGGCCAAAACGACCCTATGTGATCATTTGGGCCCTAGTTTATTGAGGTGCGCGTGGGACAAAACCCTGTTCAGTCACAAGCAAGTGGCTCCCCGTTTCACTTTGAGACACTTGACACCTTCACCCCAAGTTACCCCCAAGTCACCCCAAGTCACCCCAAGCCCTTAATTAAGTTCTTGATTAAGTTACTCCAAGTCCTTAATTAAGTTTTTAATCAACTCCCCCCAAGTCACCCTAAGCCCTTAATTAAGTTCTTGATTAAGTTACCAGGTCCTTAATTAAGTTTTTAATCAAGTCACCCCAAGTTCTTAATTAAGTTCTTAATTAAGTTCTTAATTAAGTTACATCAAGTTTTAATAAGTTCTTGATCAAGTTCTTACTCAAGTCAACCTAAGATCATAACTAAGTGATCCTTTAAGACAACTAAGTTCTTATTCAAGTTATCTTATAATTATCAAAAAAACAATCTATGTTTTTGTTTAAATAGTAGATGCCTAATATAGTACACACACGCCTCAAAAAACGCGTCATCGCTGAGAATATCTTGCTCAGGTTCTTGCATAGTTTTTAAAGAGTTTTACATCCTAAGCAAACCCCATTGATTACAATTCTGGTCTATGGAAATGTCTTTTATAAATCCATGTCTTTATTTATTGACACCATCATTTTATAAAAACGCCATGATCTATTTTTATCAAAAAAATTTAAATTAAGTTTTTAAAATATTTTTTACATTCCAAATGGATCAAAAAAGATCTTTTGTTGTTGGCGGTTTGGCCTACTTTTATGTTCAACTTTGTATTTAGTGGTGGAGATTGCTCAGACTGCTTTGGTTTTTGTTGCCATTGTTTTTATATTTTATAACAGTAATAACGCCCCCAGCAGCAGCAAGGGCCCAAAATGGCAACAGTTTTAAGTTCAATATTCCATGAAGACTGTGGTGCTGTAGGCCTTGAATCACATGGAGTTTTTATAGCTGGCATTGAATCAACTTGTTCTGGCGTTGGGGGTTTATTTTGAGTTATATTCTGTGATTGTAACTGTAATTTTTTTTTGTTTTGTTCCACTCTGCTAATTTTCTTCCTGCTTTAACACGCCCAGGATGCTTTTCACTGGTCTCCACCTGATTCAGTGTTTTCTGATTTTTGGCTTGGTTTCTTTCTCCCCCTGATTTAGCGTTTTCTGATTCTGCTGATTTTCTGGCTCGGCCATTTTGAAGGGGAAAAAAAATCTATATGATTAAAAGTAATTAATCCCATGATTAGTGGCGATAACAATGTTCCAAATCTGTATATAGATCACAGCTTAGGACTCTAATGACTTTGTTAAACTTGATCTTGCGTTAAATCATACGTAAGATCTTGTTCAGAATCAATGGGGGCAAATTTATAACTAGTTTAGTGTACAAACTAAGAACCGTTTGCCCCACGCTTTTCACCATTCTCGACCCCAGCTGCGCTTCATACCTGTTGTGATACTTTAAATGTCTTGTGGCGACATCTGTTGAACCTGTTCTATGCTGAATTTAGTTCCGAGGAACTGTTTTGTTTTTCCCCACGCCGCAAAGAATACAGCCTCTCCTTTTTGGGGGATAATAGCTTGGTCATCAACTTCTTCATTTGTAAGTCCAAGACAGTTTAGTCCGCTCTGTAGCTCTAGCAGATCATTGCTGTTCATGTTTTTTTATTAATTATAATTATTTTATTTTTTAAAATGAGCACCGAAAAAACTGTTACCAACCTTGTTACCATTCTGCTGTTATTGGAGGACTAAGTGTAGGATACACGATGCTTGGTAAAAGCCTGTTAAAAAATTTTAAAACCGGGAGATCTTGGCAAACTAGACTTTGAATACTCGGCCAAACTGATTGCTATTATTACAGCTTCGTTCGCTACGAATGATTTTTTAATAAGCAAGGAATAATTCCAGACAGTATTAATATGTAAAAAAAAATTCATTTATAAAAAATGGGTTCACTCGTAATGATGATAGGCGGCGCTGTGGTTAATGCGCTTGCTTTTAGCGGAAGTAATTACGCATTTAGTAAACTACGGACGACGGCGAGAGAAAAAGACATAACAAGCTTTTGGAGCAACTAGCAGCTGCACAAGATAACTATGAAAAGCAGAGAATTGAGCAGTTAGATTTTATTAATAACACACTGAAAAACAGGGACATGCAGCTTACACATTTAAAGATGTTGACCAGGCAATAAAAGATATTATCTTGTAACAGGGAAACCAATCGAGACATTGCCCCCACCAAAATTCAGCAAAATTTTATCAACCATCAGAAAAAAAAAAGATTTCAAGAAATTTGCGTTTTTTGTCGTTGGTATGACTGTTGTGTATTTTGTTGCGCTAAAATCGGCTGAATAAAAAATGAACAAAATCTTTATTCGCCCAAAGGATATTGGAGGGGAAAAAACACAATTAAAAAAGCTAAGCCAAACAGCGGGTGTAGTGAAAAAAACAGCGAAGGAATGGTTATCTAAACAAGCGATTGGCAAAATTTTTTTACCTGCGCTAACGATACAGGACCACACTTTGTGAACACAATACCCAACGCACCCATCAATGGACCTTCTATATTTACCCCATGTACGATCAGACGAAAAAGATTTAAGTACGCACTCACAGTCATTGACATAGCTTCAAGATACAAAGATGCAGAACCATTAACACAAAAGAGTGTTCTTTCTGTTGCTGTTGCCATACAACTAATATACCAACGAGGTCCTTTAACTTATCCTGCATGATTCAGTCGATGATGAAAAGAATTTAAAGGCCGAGTGAATCAATTATTGTTAAAACATTTGAGTTACCATTAGAAGAGGCATTCCGGGAGTTCACAGATCACAGGCTTTTGTTGAAAACTTTAACAAAGTTAGCCGAAAAACTTTTTTTTTTACCAGTATCACAGAGAGCTTATTGACAATTCTCGCAAAAACGAATGGGTTAGAAGATGCCTCAGTTTTGCGCGCAATGAATAATGAAGAATTTAAAGGGTAAAAACCAGTACAAGCAATCAAAAAACAAATAATAAATGTTGCTGAAGACTCCGGGACAACCCGCAAACTATTCCGTTTGGTTTAAAAGTAAGGTACCTTTATTTACCGGTAGAAGCAGAGGGGACACTCGCATCAGGGCAACCGATCCAGTTTGGAGTGTCGATCCATATGAAATAAAAAGAAATGTAAAAATGAATCCACCCGTGTATTATTTACGAGAAACTGACACAACGAAACACCAGCTCCTCAAAGATCTTTTATGAAAGAAGAACTGCAGATAATCCCGCCAGACAAAGTTCCAGTTGCTTAGTTTAATTTACGGTTCTACAATGTCCATATGCATATGAAAACTCTGGATTAACAAACACACGTTTTGTGTTTGTTCTATCTAATGACTTCTTTGTTACAACCGTTGTGTTGATCTCATGTAGATTAGATCGCAGTTTTACGTTGTCATGATGAAAAGTCTTATTGTCAAACAACGCTTCTTTGTAGTTGTCATGCGATATGTTTGACTGCACAACACTGCGAGATATCCTTTTGCTTTCTTAATGGTTTTCTCCTGGCTAGAAATACTGTACATTTTCGACCTTAACCCAACAAACTCCTTAATCACCTTTCAGATAATTCATCCTCTCATCTTTCCTAAAACTCTCTTGTTAGTAATTGAATGCAAAGGCGAATCTTTAGGATAATCGGATGTGTCGTACCATCCGCATGCCCTTTAGCTACTTCTAATTCCATGTCTTTATAGATGTCTTCAGTAGGGATATCTATAACAAAACTATCTGTATCTGTGTAAGCACTCTGGACTCAGGATACAGGGGTTTAAAGTAGTCATAAAGAAATTCTAACATCAAAAGCTTTGATAATTCTAAAACGGTAAACCCAATAAATACAGGTTTGTCTAATTTGACTTTCTTTTTTTTCATCATTATGCCAAAAAGCTGATCATGAAATCTTCTAAAGTCCTGATAATTAGGTTTTGAGTCAGCTTAATTGCTTCGTTCTCTTTGGTGACCAATCTGACATCTTTACGCTTGTGCGGATTCTCCATAGTCTTTCCAAAACAGCTGTTGTTCATTAACTTGAAAAAAATCTTTTTCTGAAGCATCTGCGGATTTAGTTCAGAGATCAGTGTTCTTCATGATGTATGGTTTCATGAACTGTTCTTGATCAAAAGCAATAATACGATGAACAGCTGTTAACTTTAAACCATGTCTTAAATAAAATTGTAGAAGTCTGTAATGACAGACATATTTTTTTTTGCCTCGAAGATTAGGCACAAGTTTAGGCGGTTCTCTTGGATTCATCTTTAGACTTTCTGCTGCTAATGGATAGTCATTATGCAGGTCATGGAGTTCATGAGGATATTCTAAGTCAACTTCTAGAATGTATCCACGCTGTTGACCCGGCGTCAAACTGCCAAACCACTTTAATGCTTTTTGAATATTATTTGTACAGCCACCTGTGTACATTTTAAAGTTGCGTAATGGAAGCGATTGCGCCATAGCCCAACCATACAGATTGTTTGCGTCTAAATACATGAGATAGTTAGACCTTTTACTCGGATCATAGTCGTCCAAGTATTTGTTGTTTGCTTTACAGTAATGATGCGACGCCATACTAATTCCTCCACGCAATCCGTTTTCAATCATCTGAATCATTGGTAGGTTAGACAATAAATCAATCTGTACTCCAGTAAACTTTAAGAAAGCATCCCAGCTCATCCGGGCGCAGAAATGTAATGCGCGGGATCCAGGCTATAATGTTTTATGCAGGTCTTTCTATAATTTTCAAAGACGTCCGCCAACAAACATGTATCAGCCATTAAGTAGGAGTCATGATAGTCTCCCATCGTTTTACACTCTAACTTCTGCCACGCATCTTGAGCATGCTGGTAATCAGAATCACTGATGTCCTTTCCTCTGAGACTAGAAAAGAACGCGCCTTTAGGTGGAAGTGTATCTTCATCAAACCTTCCCAACGTTCATGTACTCATAAGGGTAAACGCCCTTTCTAACAAGAGTTGGGTCAAAATATTCTTCCGTTATTGGGCAGGACTTTAAGGACATAGCCAGCGCCTCTAATGAACCCATCATGTGTTGCATAGGGTCATAAAAAGACATGTTATTTAAAGTGAAACACATGTACTTTTCTGATGACTGTGCAATGCATTTTACCCTGAATTCGCTAGTTACTGCTTGCAATATAAGATGAGAGTCGTAACCTCGCAAGTTATGAAAGAAATACAGGCAGCTTCCATGTCTTTGGTTCAAACTTTAGTTGAAGATTGCATTTACTGTGTGCTGCTCCTCTGAACTTTCCACTAACGCGATCATGGTCTCTTACTTTTGGATTGGTGCGTTGATGAGAGGCCTAAACCGCAACCCAACAGGAGTGGCTGAGTCATACTGTTTTGGTCTTCAGGCGTCATCATGATTTCAGATAGTTTAGATTATTAGAACAGGCGTTACGCACTTGTTGCATGCGCTGTAAAAAATCTTTAGCCGCATTTGGTCCTCTGTATAATTCTGGCGTTGAAGAGCGCCATCGACCTGACAATAATGAAAGCAAATGAACAAATTGATGATTACTCACAAAGGCTGTTTTTGGAAGTTTCTGTGAGGTTGGCCCTCATAAGGAAAATAAGTGATTGAAGTCTGCGTAAACAACATATGGAGAATTTTGCAGTTTTTTCCACTTTTTAAAAACTAACTTTACTGCCTTTGGGGGCGTAGTTAGTTCTGTATTACAGTCAATGGGCCGATACAATGTTTCTTATGTTCGCTCGCGCTTGCGCAGATGGAATTCTTGTTAAACTTTTCTGCAGAATTCTTGTTTGCCATAATTTTTTGTAGTTGCGCCAATAATCTACTCATTGTGCGTATCAATGCGTAATGCGGTAGCGGGGGAAAACATCAGTGTAAGTTCAACATGATTTTTGTCTGGTTCGCAATTGTTGGGCTGTTTTAGACACTTTAATAGGTTGTAGATGTGTTTCCTCACCCCATGTGTAGATATTAACAGTTTTTGGTTTTTTTTGTTCTTCAAACTGATAAATTTGGTCTATCCCACAGGAAAGGATATTCCACTAAAGTTAAGATCATTGATGTAAGGGTGATGTTAGACACTCTTTCTGCGTTTTTGCGGACGTAATACAGCCTTGCAAAAAACAACCACATAAAACATTTGTTGTCTGTATTCTTTTGTTTAGAATGCTCTTTTTGCAACTAATGCTGGAGGTAGGGGAAATGAAAACCCTGACCAACAATCGGCGCATACTTAGACTGTTTTAATCTAATCTCTAAGACTTCGCCCTCTGCCCAAACCCAGACCCTTCATTTTGGCTTCTTCAGCGGCCACATCAAACTGTGTAAGCAGCTGGTCTGCCCAACCGGGTGTTAAGTCATTATGAGAAAGAATAGTCTGTTGTTTAGTTGGAAACCCCAGACTTCTAGGTTTCTTCTTTTATTGGTTTTATAGTCGATTAAAACAGCTAACATTACTTAACTGGCGGGTTTTGTTAGTTTACCGGAACTTGAGAAATAGCATGAGCAACACTTGCCTGTAGTTTGCTGGATTAATGATTTCTAAATCAATATCATTCAGTGCTTTGATAAAATTCTTCTTGCATTGCTTCAAACAATTCATCTGAACCTTCATATATCTTATCCATGCTGAGTTTCTTTTCTAACTCAAAATATTTATTTAAATCAAAAAAATAATTAATCAATATCGATGGTCTTTTTTGTTAGATCTAACTAAAATATAAACACCCTTTGGCGTTGTTAATGTGAGCTGTTTAGAGCAGAGTTTAATGTTTCGTTTATTTTTTTAAACATTCCTTTTTTATCTGCTCGGGTTGGGTTGGAGAAAAAACTTGCCCTCGCCTTTCTTTGAAGATCAAACTTTTGTCTTTTGTAGTCATCAAAATGGGCCCTGTAAACGATTAAATTTTTATCCGTGATGTTTGGTCAGTTTCGGCTTTATTTATATTTAGCTTAAAGGAGTAAGTTTAGCTTTTTATTAGTTGAAACCATAGCTGTGTGCTTTTGGAGTTTATTTTTATTTTTTTGCTAGACAGAAACCTACAGCTTATGAACACAGGCCAAGATTTAAGACAACCCCCTAGAGGTAAAGCTGCGGGTACGTATGCCCTTGCTAAGAGACAACACTTGTCCCCCCGATACAGACTTATAGTCGTGCTCCAGTTTTAAACATAAGTAACAGCTTTAAAGGTGCAGAATACCTTCGTTTGGTTTTGCTGTATTTTGAAAGGTCCTGCTCTAGTTTTTGTTGCATTTGTGTAATTTTTTGTTAATCTAAAGGTTTTTAACTTCAGCAGCAGCAGAGACGCCCCTGGGGTCAATGGTGCCTTCTATAAACAGCAGAAACGACCTGGAGTCGATTTTGGCCTGCTATCTCTTCTTTAGGTCTTTTGCATAAACCTCAAAAAACATGCTTTTTTAAAAATGAAAAAAAAAATTTAGTATGCTATACTTTGTAAGTTGCTTTTTCGAATATTCAGCTGGCATATATATTAAAAACAAATGCGCATTAAGTGGTTATCACCTTTTTTTCTTTATCATTTGAATGTTAATTACGTTTTTAAACCTCTCTCCCACTTCCATGTATTTTATTATCCTCTGTCAACCTTAGGTCAACCATAGCCGTATTCGTTGTTAAATAATCATCGGGGTCTAACATTGTGAAGGTGTAGATCTTTAGACACAAGGTCTACTGTTGGATTTCTACACCTCCCACCCCCAAAAATTTTTATTTCGCAAAATGGTGATAAGGTTTAAGCCCGCTAGCGTAGATTTGGTTAGGACTACATCAATCGAACATTGTATTTTCGTTATTTTAGGATTAAAAAAACTTTTCAGTTTGTCTTTTGAATGGTTCTTCATCTTCGCACAGCAATTAAAATTTAACCTTTAAGCGATTCTGCTGGCCATGAAAACTAAAATTCCATATAGTGTCTGCCCTGTTTTTTAGGATATGTCGATGATGATGCACTCTTTCAAAATATATTTGTAATTTTGATGATATTGTTGCTCAATCAGCTTGCTAAATTAGGGTTGCTAACAACGTCAAAACTCTAACGAGATGTCAAAAATTTGCTGTACTTTGCTTCGGTGTCTTTTGATCTGATAACACGTTTGTATTCATTAAAAGTTAGTTCATATGACAATCTGTCTTTTATGCTCTTTGAAGTATGGCGCATGAGATTTTAACAACTCAAAATTAAGGGAATGGAAAGCGATTACCATACGCATAATTACAGCAAAAGCCTTTATGCTGTTTTTTAGCATCTGCAGGAACTTCGGCGTCTATTCTAAGTTTTAGTGCTTCTTCATTTCGATTCTTGAAATGCAAGATCGGCCCTTTCATTCCCGGTTAGCCATAGATCAGAATAGGTTAAAATATGTCTGCATTGTGTAAAGAAAATATTTCTTGCCCTCAAGTTTTACAGAATTTTCTTAACGATTCCCCGTCCTAATTTGGACAACTGTCTGGTTGGGTTGTTGTTGAAGCGAGTTTATTTTAAAAGTAAGACTTTGCAGAGCCTGGCACAATCACTTCATCCGCTCCTAGGTCTGGAAATCTGACAGTAAGAATTTGATCTGCATCAATAGTAGATGGATTATTTGGAACAGAAATATTCCGTTTATTTCCCTGCGCGGCAAGGGGCTCTTTCAGTGTTCTAGGGCGGGTTGAGAATCGGCCATATACTTCTGACATTTTTATAAAACAAAATAAAAAGTTAATTATTTAAAACATGGCAGGCATTGAAGGTGGAAGGAGATTATGATATTCCTGATCTTGGAGCCGACATGAGTGTTCTCCTTGGGAGCGGCATCGCTCAAGGGCCCTCATTGCACCGTAAAATTAACAGAAAGCCATGTTAAATCATTGTACCAAAATTTAGGCATTAAAACCCCCCGTAGTTTTAGACCCTAATGTTTTTGACCGAGATGATGATGGCCATTTGTTTTGTTGAAAACCGGCCAGGGACAACGTGTTAAGCTTACGCGTGAACGAAACCCTCAAAGATTTTAGCCATAGGTACAATTAGACAAAAACACCTATGAGCGTACAAAATCGCCTTGGCATTGCTAAATCAAAATTAGATGAGGATAAAGTTGCTAAACACCAAAACACGCTACAAAAACTCCAACAGGTAGCCAAATACAAAACACAAAACCTGAAGATTTAATTCAAACAGTGGACGAAGTAAGAATTACAGTAGGAGCAGAACTCACTGAAGAAGAAGAAACGCACCCAAATACTATACACGAACCGAGAGAATTATTAGCCCTTGATCGTACTTTAAGAACCATCAAAGGCGAATTAACAAACAATTTAGCAAAACTAGGTGAACTGATGAGATATAAAAAGAAAAGAAAAAAATCATTGAGGTGATGACTCCATCGTAGGGCGTGAGATTAAAGAAAAAAATTAAAACAAAGACTAAAAAATCTTGAACAAGAAAGATCAGCAAGACTAGAGCGATGACTACTAACCGAGACCAATTACGAATCAAGTGAATGAATAAGGAAACTATCGAAAAAAATTTTTTATGAAGGGCAAAAACGCTAGCAGAACGAATACGACACTGTTTAGAGAGCAAGGGGTCACATTAGCAAGCGTTATAACAGCCTTAGGATTTGCAATAAGTACGTTGGTGATGGCTATTTACAGGCGGGGGGGGAGGGCAAAGTTCATGTGCCTCCATCGCCCTCTCCTGATAAAACATGGGTAAAAAAACAGCTTGATCATCTTGCGGATTTATTAAAAAAATTAGCTGGTAAAGCTATAGACTCTTTACCAGGTATATTAGGGAGTATCGTTAGTGGCTTTTGTCTACTTTAAGCAAAGTAGTTGGCTTTATGGCCCAGCATTATGGGCATTAGTTCTCTTAATGTTGGGGGTTTAAATTTTTTAGTAAGATAAAGGCGGTAATCCTTGGCCAGTTAATCCAGAACAAGCGCTGTCTTTTATATTCATGGTCATTACTTTTTTTGCGGTCTTCAACGGTCTTTGGGCTTTGGGGCCTCGAGGATTGGTTGACTTAATCTTGGGGGGTCATAGTGTTTTTTTATTGTTTGTAAAATTACTGGCTCAGAATTTATGTCGTTTTTCCGACCCTTTGTTCATTGCCTGCCTTAATGATTTTATTGTTATTGTTTATTATTTTCTACCCGGAGTCTGAGGTAGAAGGTTGCATGTTTTAAACCCGTGCCAACAGCAAAGTCTACTTTCGATCTTGCGTATTGTAAAACATGTTGGTACCTTTTTATACTTGCAGATAAAATCAACTGTAGAATTAAATAGCATCCTCTAAATTTGCTAAGTATTGTTTTTGTGCATCAAGGCCAGTAGAAGAATCAGTTATGATCGATCTCGTTTGTGCTTGCGAACTAGCAAACACCAAACGTAAGTACGAATAGAAACGTTTATTCGTACTATTCCTGCTGTAGTTAGTCCCTCAGATGTGTCTAAGATAAATGTTGTCCATGCTGTTTTATGCTCTTGCTCTATGGACCGAGGTGAACACCCGTGCCTGAAGAGAAAGATGTGTAAGGAGGATTCCCGTCTAGTTATACTTTCTGTGCACGCCCACAAATAAGGGGTGCCTAAACCCCTGATTAAGATCGACTTTTGTCTAAAGTCTGTCTTAACATTAATATTGAATTCGTTACAAATCCTTTCAAAAGCCTTCATGTCTATTCTGTTGCTAAAGGATTAAACGGTTTGTCATTGGTAATGGTGCTTGCAGTTCAGTCAAAATCGTCTGAAGGTGTAATAAAAAAGAAATCTTTTACACTGACCTCACCAAAGGATCAGGATAATGTAGTGATCAAACATACGACACTCCACACCAGTTGATGCACAAAAAACGGCAAAGTTTAACTGGTTCTGATAAAACTGCATCGGATGACTAAACCACATTTTGGGATGTAGTCTTTTTTAATAGGGGGGTTAGTTTAAGATATCTGCTTTAAAGGGTACTCACCCCTTTTTTTGAAAAGAAATCCGTCTGGGTCACAAAAATGACAAGAGTATCAGTTGTTATTTTTTAAGATTGTAGTGCGGCCCCACAGAATATTTTGCTTTTGTATTATATTTGAACGCACTCATTTTTATTTCGTTTACAAAAATGTTTGTAACAAAACAAATCAAGACCCGGGCCCTTTGTTTTTAGAGCATGCTGTTCAGAACGATTGCGGAACCCAAAAAGGTCGCGCTCCATGAAATATTTTACAAAGTCGTATGGTTTAAAATAAGCGAAACCAAGAAGAATAATAAGATTAGAAAATATGACAGGAAAAGAAACTTAATTAGCAGGTAACAATACTGGTGGGGTTTTTACGGGTTTTGCTCACTAAAAGAAACATTGGTAACTTTGGCATCACTCTCAACTTAACAATGCAAATCTAAAAACAATATTAACAAATTTAGCCTGAAGAAGCAAATTACTTTTTTGATTTAAAGAGCTAGCTAAAATGTTAGGCTTTGAAGTAACACTCAGGACACTCAAAAATTTATTGTTACACCAGACAAAACTATTATGAGGGAGAAAATCCGCTCGATTTGCATTACATTCATTACACTATGTTCATTTGGATGAGTTGAGCACTGATGAAAACTTATATGGTGGAAGGCCCCCCCTACTGTTTAAGAGCTCTTCCATCAGGGAAAGCTGCATATTGCGATTATGAAATTATACAATTCCCTAATTTACAGTTTAAAAGATTAGTTTGTGGGAGGGTTGGATCATTTAATATAAAGATCACAGCCCAAAAAAGGAAAAGTTTTTAAATGTGATAACCTGCACATTGTTTTGGAAAAAAAATAATAAGTTACTAAAAAATAATGTCGCGGGGGCAGAAGAACCGGGAGTTAATTGGCGCCTGTGAGGTGTATAACCTTAGAATTAAAAGACCTTGCAGACGTTGCGGACTTTGAAAAAGAACGGTGAGATAGGCGCTTTGTATGGTTTTGAGTCACTAAAGATGGTGATTATAAAAGCAAAGAGGTTGGGGGGACAGCAAAAAAATTTCCCAAACTAGAACCGCTGCGCAATCTAGAAGCAAATAATGTTGGCCCGTATGAATATAAAATAGTTCGAAAACCTGACCCCAAATGGCACTTAGAGCCATATTTAGAATGGGAAATAAATTGAATTCATAAGCCATTTACATTTTTTAGCCGTCAAAAAAGTTTCAGAAAAGCATTCAACTCTGGCCTTTACATGTAAGTCTTATGCCGGACGACAATAGTCGGAAAGAGATTGAAATAAAGCCGTATGGGAAAAAACAGTACATCCTCCCCAGAAAAGAAACGGTTTTGAAAGTGCTTCTACAAAATTACAGTTCATTCCGCAAATGAAATTGGAGACACGTTCACAATGATATTTGAAATTTCTGTCTTAAAAGATAAGGAGAGGGATGGGGTTGTGGGCGTTAGTGACGTCCTTTTTAAAGGAATTTAATTAGCTGCAAAATTAGGTTGACAGTCTTAAAGTTACTGTCTCTTCTTACAATGGTGGGATTTAAGGTTTACAACAAGCAAAAAATCAATTAGTCTTTAATAGAAACAATTTTTACAGCCTGAATTGGATTAATTTACACATTTAGACCTTATAGGATTTTTTTACTGAACAAGTTTTTACAGAGAGCTGATAAAAAAATAATGGATTGATTAAGTTCTGTTATAAACTATGGAGCAGTTAAACTTTATGACAAAAACCCTCATTTTTCATTAATTTGTGGGCAAACTGGTTGTGGGAAAACAATATTTGTCTAACTATTACAAACAGTTTATCGTTATAATTTTGTCATATTTGATTTTGTCCAAAAGCTTGAATTTAACAAGCATATTGATGAAGTTTATATGGACGTGATGACATTATTTAGTTGATCCTAGCTAAGCTAAGTGAGTGTTTAAATACTTTTATAAAATTTTAAGGGAAGCAGACATTATTTATTATAGATGATGCTCGGTAGAAAAAGACAGTTAAAAAAAGAAACGCTTGCAAAACTGGCTTTCAGTGGAAGACATGTGGGATAAAGGGGTTTTGGATTTTTGTCAGAATAAATCGTTTTTAAAAGTTTAGGAAAAGTTTAAAGACTTAGTTTTATTTCCATGAAAGACAGAGAGCATTTGATGAATTTTATGCGTGAAAATGATGTTATTGAAAGACCAGGAAAAACACAGGATTAAACAAATTAAAAACTGAAAAGTTTAGTAAATATTTATGAAAACGGCAATCCTACACCCCAGTATGTTTGTTTGTAGGGACGTTTTTTGGTTATTGAAGTCTTACTTGTCAGAGAACTAATAAATGTGTGTTTTGGAGTCAGCCGGTCGAAACTGGTTGAGACCGGCTGAGCCAGAACACACAATTTATTAGTTCTCTGCACCAGTTGCGGTATATCACTGCGACCTAAGGACGCAGAGATAGCCCGCACACGTGGTGGCTAACTACTAGGGACAAGGACCAACCCAAGGGACTCTAATCTCTAAACTACCACCCACACCTCTCCCAGGACCCACCCTTCTCTTTTGACCCGGGACCACTACCGTACTGGTCACTGCGTCCCTAAGGGAGGCAACAACAAGTACCCTACACCGTGCTGGCCATACGTCCCAAAAGGAGGCAGTAGCTAGCACCCTTAACCCTACTGCATAACGCTACACCCCTTCTACCATAACCACGGGACAGTAAACAATAAACAAGTAGGGTAACTCTTGCTCTCATAAGAAAACGTAAATCAGAGTGACTTTTATTCAATAGTGGCACAGCCTTTTGAACTTGAATAAAGACAAATACAAAGACGAA
>JAFLJL010000825.1:0-27421 GCA_018398815.1 Conus ventricosus
AGTTTTCCTCACAGGGCAGTTCCATTGCAGCCGAAATTCCCATGCAGGAAAAGGTGCTGTGTACACTATATAGCGGCATGTGTCTCTCTGTCTCTCGCTTTCTGTCTCAGAGTGACCAGGGACAGTGCGGACAAAGCACTGGCCGGTTCTCACTCAACGCGCATAGATACTATGGTAGCACTGACGCATCAGATGGGGGTGGGGGGAGGGTGCATTACTCTGTTTTACTACAGAAATCGTATTTCCTTTTTTCAATAGCATCTCTTTGGGGTAGAATCCGAACTCAGTACAATACACATGCTTATTATTAATCGACAACAGTGGCGAAAATAAAGGCAAATGCTCCCAGTGGGACTGCTGTCAAGATATGGTGCTGCTGGTAGCAAATATAGGCAAATGCTCCCAGTGGGACTGCTAAAAATAAAGGCAAATACTCCGAGTGGGACTGCTGAAAATAAAAGCAAAATGCTCCCAGTGGGACTGCTGAAGATAAAGGCAAATGCTCCCATTGGGACTGCTGTCAAGATAAGGTGCTGCTGGTAGCAAATAAAGGCAAATGCTCCCATGGGACTGCTGAAAATAAAGGCAAAATGTTCTATGTGGGACTGCTGAAGATAAAGGCAAATGCTCCCAGTGGACTGCTGAAAATAAAGGCAAAATGCTCTCAGTGGGACTGCTGAAAATTAAGGCAAAATGCTCCCAGTGGGACTGCTGAAAATTAAGGCAAAATGCTCCCAGTGGGACTGCTGAAAATAAAGACAAAATGCTCCCAGTGGGACTGCTGAAAATAAGGCGAAATGCTCCCAGTGGGACTGCTGAAAATAAGGCAAAATGCTCTCAGTGAGACTGCGGAAATTAAAGGAAAAATGCTCCCAGTGGGACTGCTGAAAATAAGGCAAAATGCTCTCAGTGGGACTGCTGAAAATAAAGGAAAAATGCTCCCAGTGGGACTGCTGTCATGATAAGGTGCTGCTGGTAGCAAATAAAGGCAAATGCTCCCAGTGGACTGCTGTCAATATAAGGTGCTGCTGTAAGCGTAGGGGGCCCACATGCGTGATACTGGGTTTTATGCACTCAGTGTGCGTGACACTGGGTTTTATACACAGTGTGCATGACACTGGGTTTTGTGGACAACTGTCCACAATCAGATGTGTAACACTGGTGACAGAGACTACACAGGTTGTCCACCACAATAGTAAGATGGTGGACATATTTGTAAATCGTCTCCATGAAGGTGATGAATATGCTGGTCTTCGCTTCTTAACAATATTGACTACAACGAAAACATAAGTTTACAGTTTGACTCATAAGAGCGAACATTCAGATCGTAATGTTCGCCAGTCTCAAGATCTAATTATTCGTAATACATAAACAAAAAGTAATACTGGTTCAAAATATTTTAATTGTTCCGGACTCGATTCCTTGAAGACATTGTCTGTATCGTTTCCATCGAAAATTCAGTGGTTTTAGATGTTTCTTCGGCAATAGCTGTAAGCTTTCATGGCGAGAGTACACATTAAGATCTCCATCCGAAGATTCAGTGATTTTTAGATGTCTCTTCGCAATAGCTTTGAGCTTTCAGGGCAAGAGTACACATCAAGATTTCAATCGAAGATTCAGTTATTTCTAAATGTTTGTTCGGCAGTAGCTGTAAGCCTTCATGGCGACACTACACATCGAGATCTCCACTCGTCTCTTGCTTTGATGTGTCGTAATTCTGTTCAATGACTGACTTAAAAAATAGGAGTATAGTGATGAAAGGGTGGAGGGTGGGTGGGTACGGATGGGGTCAAAGCAAGTGAATGTTTTCATCATTCTGTTCATGCTTCACCTTAATTCCTTCATTGTTCAATGTTACACATACTGTTCATGTTTTGCCTTAATTCCTTCATTATTCAATGTTACACATACTGTTCATGTTTCGCCAGAATTCGTCCATTTTCAATGTTGCACATACTAATATCCGAATGTTTTCAACGTTCTGTTTATATTTCGCCTTAGTTTGTCCATTGTTCAATGTTACACATACTGATATCTTTTGTCCATAGCTTTTTGGTCAGGTCAGGAATCTGACAATATCTGTACCCTTTTTCCTTACCCGGTGCTGAAAATGTCACAATTTTTTTATATTCCAGCGTGGTACGTCTCTTGACTGTTTTTTTTATGATTCTATTACTAGCCAGATGGTGAAAATACGAATGTAGATTTCACAGGAATGCTCATATTCTGAAAGGTATCCTTGGATTTTTAAAATTTATTTAAGGATAGAAAGATGTATGACTACTATCGATGAATAAAAAGAAACTCATTGTAGGACTACCATCGATGAACAGAAAGATACCCTTTGTAGGACTACTATCGATGAATGGAAATAAACCCTTTGTAGGACTACCATCAAAAAACCCTTTGTATGACTCCTATCGATGAAAGCTGAATAGAAAGAAACCCTTTGCAGGACTCCTGTTGATAAAAGCTGCTTTTAATTGAAAGAAACCCTTTGTAGGACTACTATCGATGAAAGCTGAATAGAAAGAAACCCTCTGTAGGACGACTATCGATGAAAGCTGAATAGAAAGAAACCCTTTGTAGGACGACTATCGATAAAAGCTGATATAGAAAGAAACCCTTTGTAGGACGACTATCGATTAAAGCTGAATAGAAAGAAACCCTTTGTAGGACTACTATCGATGAAAACTTCACAGTAACGCAAAAAGTAGTTTCATTAACATTCCTATGGAAGTTTTGCTAATGAGTTGCAAGACTGAGTACCACTTCAAAACATACACGCAGACAGGACGACAGGAAAAGAAATAGTTACTTTTTCAATTATTCCTTTTAGGTGTATATATGTAGTTATCTTCACATTTCCCATTTTGAGTTTTTCATAAACTTAAATCTATCATGTTGCAAAGTAAGGCGACTGCAGGCGGAAATGTAAACAAATGTTAAATGTAATTAATAGTGAACCGCCAAGAAAACGTAGACAAACGAATCACAATACAAAATACGACACGTTTCGACCTCTTAGGTCTTCTTTAGGCAAATACAAAACACTCAGGACAACGAAAATAAACGAGCAATCACTTATCTTCATCCACTTCAGCGCAAGATGAGCGTTGTTTAAGTCTATCATGTTAACAGAAATGATTAGTTCTCACTGCACTGTAGGCTCGTGTTTGCGTGTTGGAGACACTTTGCCTGTAGCCAGGTGGATCTACCTGATATGGGGAGTTTGTTTTTACGTGGAACTGCTTCTTATCAGCAGATACCTCGATCCCACAGAGTCTCCGCACTTGGAACAAGTTGTCCTCAAGAGCTTCCGACCAACAAGCAACGTGACTCTCTCTCTCCTTCAGTGGTAGCAAATGACCAGCCTCCACTAGCTGGCCTGATGACCTCCCAACAGAGCGAAACAGATATCAAGCTCTGGTCCTGTTGGCGTCCACGTTAGGCGAAACATAAACATTCAGAGGGCTCTCTGGTTTCGTCTTGGGCACGGTTTCCCTTCTATGCAAGTTTTCTTTTTATTGGTGTACTGTTACTTGTACAGATTTTGTTGTTTGGTTTTCTTCCTCTGTAAAAATGAAACACACAGACACACACACACACACACGCACGCACGCACGCACGCACGCACGCACGCACGCACGCACGCACGCACGCACGCAAGCACGCACGCACACAAACACAAACACACACACACACACACACACACACACACACACACACACACACACACACACACACACACACGTACCTGACTGTGTGCCGCTTAAAGAAACTCCGTGGTATATAACGTGCATGGTCATTAGATGATCCCGAGACAGAGATGTGAGAACGAAAGTGTATGTTGGAGAGTGACAGACTTCAAAGAAGATGTACTGTTCCGCCGAACGAAAGAGACAAACAAATTACAAACAAAGCACGACGCGTTTCGACCTCTTTGGTCTTCTTCAGGCAAGAGGACAATTTTCTTCGGGTAATTTTGTTTCATTTTCCGACTGCAGTCACCTCACTTTGAAACCAGAAAGTGGCAGAATGGAGAAAACGAGAAAATACATCAAAGATGACTTCAGAAAGTGACAGAATGGAGAAAACGAGAAAAATACATCAAAGATGACTTCAGAAAGTGACAGAATGGAGAAAACGAGAAATAACAATGATGCCTTCGAAAGTGCAAATGAGAAAATGAAAAAACATCAAGAGCCTTCAGAAAGTGACAGAATGGAGAAAACGAGAAAATACATCAAAGATGCCTTCAGAAAGTGGCAGAATGGAGAAAACGAGAGAATACATCAATGATGCCTTCAGAAAGTGACAGAATGGAGAAAAGAAAAATACATCAAAGATGCCTTCAGAAAGTGACAGAATGGAGAAAACGAGAAAATACATCAAAGATGCCTTCAGAAAGTGGCAGAATGGAGAAAACGAGAAAATACATCAATGATGCCTCCAGAAAGTGGGAGAATGGAGAAAACGAGAGAATACATCAAAGATGACTTCAGAAAGTGGCAGAATGGAGAAAACGAGAGAATACATCAAAGATGACTTCAGAAAGTGGCAGAATGGAGAAAACGAGAGAATACATCAAAGATGACTTCAGAAAGTGACAGAATGGAGAAAACGAGAGAATACATCAAAGATGACTTCAGAAAGTGGCAGAATGGAGAAAACGAGAGAATACATCAAAGATGACTTCAGAAAGTGACAGAATGGAGAAACGAGAGAATACATCAAAGATGACTTCAGAAAGTGGCAGAATGGAGAAAACGAGAAAATACATCAAAGATGCCTTCAGAAAGTGAAGAATGGAGAAAACGAGAAAATACATCAAAGATGCATTCAGAAAGTGACAGAATGGAGAAAACGAGAAAATACATCAATGATGCCTTCAGAAAGTGACAGAATGGAGAAAATGAGAAAATACATCGAAGATGCCTTCAGAAAGTGACAGAATGGAGAAAACGAGAGAATACATCAAAGATGACTTCAGAAAGTGACAGAATGGAGAAAACGAGAAAATATATCAAAGATGCCTTCAGAAAGTGACAGAATGGAGAAAACGAGAGAATACATCAAAGAGGACTTCAGAAAGTGACAGAATGGAGAAAAACGAGAAAATACATCAAAGATGACTTCAGAAAGTGGCAGAATGGAGAAACGAGAGAATACATCAAAGATGACTTCAGAAAGTGGCAGAATGGAGAAAACGAGAGAATACATCAAAGATGACTTCAGAAAGGGACAGAATGGAGAAAACGAGAAAATATATCAAAGATGCCTTCAGAAAGTGACAGAATGGAGAAAACGAGAGAATACATCAAAGAGGACTTCAGAAAGTGACAGAATGGAGAGAACGAGAAAATACATCAAAGATGACTTCAGAAAGTGGCAGAATGGAGAGAACGAGAGAATACATCAAAGATACTTCAGAAAGTGGCAGAAGGAGAAAACGAGAGAATACATCAAAGATGACTTCAGAAAGGGACAGAATGGAGAAAACGAGAGAATACATCAAAGATGACTTCAGAAAGGGACAGAATGGAGAAAACGAGAAAATACATCAAAGATGCCTTCAGAAAGTGACAGAATGGAGAAAACAAAGATGCCTTCAGAAAGGGACAGAATGGGGAAAACGAGAGAATGCATCAAAGATGCCTTCCAAACTCGTCATGAATATGAAAAAGGAAAAATACGGAGGGTTTTCAAATAAGCCTAAGAGTAGATAATGACGTACATACCTGCATGTATACATTGGCTTCCCATTCATGCGCGCATTCAGTATAAACTCGCAACACTTGCCTTCCGACACTTTGATGAAACATTGCCTGCTTATCTTTCCAACACACTTGTCACTTATCAACTCTCTCGCACTCTCCGCTCTAGCAGTGACAAACTTCTCAAGCTTCCCCGCATGAAACTGAAATCCTTTGGCCAACGTTCTTTCAGTTATCAAGCCCCCCTTGTCTGGAACTCCCTCCCCTCCCAGCTCCGCTCTTCACAGACTCTCTCTGCGTTCAAATCTGGTCTCAAAACGCATCTCTTTCAGAAGTCCTTTTTTCTTTCTTCATAGCTTACGAGTTAATGCGTGTTTCCCATGCATTCTCCATCCTTTCGCCTCTTGTATGTGCTCGCGCGCTTCCGTGCCTGAATGCTTATGTGCTTTTGCGTGTGTGCGTTCGTGTGTGTGCGTATACGCGCGTGGGTTTTTGTTGCTTCGTGTTGAGTTTGCCCTTTGTGTGAGTGTGTGTCTGTGTCTGTGTGCCTGTGTGTGTGGGTGCTCCCTTCTGCATGTTTTATATTGTATCCCGTGCAGTGTTCACGAAATTGGAGGCGGGTGGGTGGGTGGGTGTGGGGGTGGGATGGGGGTTGGTTCTTTTCTTGTGTTCCCAAATTCTTGTCGAGCGTTGTTCATATAATGTCATGTGTGTGGTGTGTGTGGGGTGGCGGTGTGTGTGTGTGTGTGTGGGGGGGTGGGGGGTGGGGGGTGGGGGGGAGGATAGAGTGGGGGGATGTGGCTTGTGCATCTGTTTTAGTGCTTGCTTTGTGACCTATTGTTTCGATGCCTTTTTTTTTCAATATTGTGCAATGTTTATGGAAACTTTTATTTTTCCTGTATTGTGAAGCGCTCTGAGGATGAGTCTTCTTCTCTCATCGAAGAGCGCTATATAAGCTCGATTATTATTATTATTATTATTATTATTATTATTATTATTATTATTATTATTATTATTATATATACATATACATACATACATACATACATACATACATACATACATACATACATACATACATACATACATACATACATACATACATACATACATACATACATACATACATACAACATACATACATACATACATACATACATGCATACATACATACATACATACATACGTACGTGCGTGCGTGCGTGCGTGCGTGCGTGCGTGAGTTAGTTAGTTAGTGTTTATAGGGTCCAGCGGACTACTAGGAGCCAAATCAGGACCTCAGCGCGTGCGTGCGTGCGTGCGTGCGTGCGTACGTACGTACGTACATACATACATACATACATACATACATACATACATACATACATACATACATACATACATACATACATACATACATACGTACATACATACATACGTACATTCATATGTACATTCATACATGAATGCATACATACATACATACATACATACATACATACATACATACATACATACATACATACATACATGCATACATGCATACATGCATACATGCATATACGCATACATACATACATACATACATACATACATACATACATACATACATACATACATACATACATACATACAACATTATAAGATGAAGTTAGCTACATCCTTACACTGGCTCTAATTTTCAGACTAAGCCACTACTTCCAGAGTCATTTCCCCCCAACAGAATCCTTAAGTAGCCTACCCGTGAAATCTCTATACATTAACCGCTCAAATAACGAATCCTGTTCATTTAAAGATTAGAATTAGCCACATGTACAGAATGTATTAAAAACTGAATCACTGTATCGATGTAAATTGAGAGAGAGAGAGAGAGAGAGAGAGAGAGAGAGAGAGAGAGAGAGAGAGAGAGAGAGAGAGAGAAGAGAGAGAGAGAGAGAGAGAGAGAGAGAGAGAGAGAGAGAGAGAGAGGAAGAGAGAGAGAGAGCGGGAAGGAAGAGGTGGTAGAGAGAAGAAAAACACAATTCAAAACTCTGTGAGCTGAATAATTACAAGCCCATCTCCAATATTCCTTCGTCACCCAGGCCACTTAAAAAGGAATTCCTTCATCGGATGTATAAACACTTTAGTCAGAGCAAGGATCTGAGTTTTCATCAGTAAGCATGTCGTATTGAAAACAATTCTGAGACTGATTTGCTGAATGTTGTAGATACTATTCTAATATCACCAGAAGGCAAAAGTTGAGTTGTTTGTCTCGTACACCTGTTCTATTAATTTGGCACAACGCACCCTGACGTTTTACTTTCTGGGCCTCGTTCACATGGGGACATATAGGAAAAAGTACTGACTCCCGTTAAATCAGTGAGGAAAACGGTTTGTGATGATGAATGAAACATAGTAAAATCTCAGAGATCTGTGCAACGTCTTTTAATTATATACAACACGTATAGCACAGCTTAGCGATAGCCATTGCATGCGTCATCTTTAAGCTCATAACACGTAATTTGAACATTCCGAAACAAACTTCATACATCAGTGTAACATGAGCGGTTCGCTTTACAAAACCAGAATAGAATCCATTGTCGTCCAGTTTAAATTGCAATCTCCAACAGCCACATTAAAGTGTGTTTATGTACAAGACCTTAGCTTCCTCTGAAATCTGAAGTCATGAAACAGTAGTTTGGAAAATGATGGCAAGCTGTTTATTTGGAGCTCCGTCGCATCAAAAGCATGGGACGTCCTGTCAAAGTCTGCTAGGAAAACCATGATTCTTCGTGTATATTGTCTTTGCTTGACAGTTTCATTTCTCTTCTTTTATGATAACTTGACGTTATCATCAAACTGCTTCAAAACATCCAGAATACATTAACTTGGTTTATTCTCAAAGCTCCGAAAATATCAGCGTTACACACCTCTGCTCCGTCAACCCCACTGGCTTCCTGCTAATTGCCGGATGGGAACCGCCGATGCCCTATACATGTGCGACAAAGCAGCGTGAGGCTGAACCGCCGATTTGTCGCACGTACGACAAATCGGCTTGTGCGACAAATCGGCGGTTCAGCACACCCCTTTTTCAGCTGATTTGTCGCACGTGCGGCAAATCGGCGTGTGCGACAAATCGGCGGCTCTCACCTGGATTCTGTTTACATGTAATCATGTTTGCAACAAGCGTTTAACCAGTTCTGCTCCGCATTATCTCTATTAACTATTTCCAGTTTATATCCAAGGTCACTCCTTTGCTCTTCTGCTGGTAAGCATATCTCTGGGTCTCTACTTTTTGCACGTTGTCAAATTGAACAGAGGAAATTCTCACATTCTGTAGTCAAACTCTGGAAGCCACTGTGTTAATTACGGCCGCAGTTCCTGCACATTGACCTTCGTTTTTTCTATACATTTCTATGTTCTCCTTATATATGGTGTACGTGCGCAGGTTTGTGTGTTCTGATGTGTGAGTTTGAGCAGCATACACTATTATGTGAAAGGATTGAGGAAATCAACACGAGTGTTTTTTGCTGTTGCCCGATCATTTTACTCGATGTTTCCTTTTTCGTAGTGTCTTCAAGTCAATTATACCCTTCTTAAAAGATACAGACACTGTTGTGATTTACGTCATTGCTATTACTGTTTGCATCACACCCGTAGCTACTGCTATCACATTTATTACTGATGTTTTTACTACTACCACAAATACTGCTTTCTATTCTTAAGAAGTAGATGGTGGGGAAAAGGAAAGGGAGAGGAAAGCTGAAATAGACTTAAGTAAGAGTAAGATAATATATAAAGAAGAAGAAGAAGAAGAAGAAGAAGAAGAAGAAGAAGAAGAAGAAGAAGAAGAAGAAGAAGACGAAGACGAAGACGAAGACGAAGAAGAAGAAGAAGAAGAAGAAGAAGAAAGAGAAGTGGCAGTAGTAGTAGTAGTAGTAGTAGTAGTAGTAGTAGTAGTAGTAGTAGTAGTAGTAGTAGTAGAAGAAGAAGAAGAAGAAGAAGAAGAAGAAGAAGAAGAGGAAGAGAAAATAATGAGAGAGAGAGAGAGTGAGAGAGAGAGAGAGAGAGAGAGAGAGAGAGAGAGAGAGAGAGAGAGAGTGAGAGAGAGAGAGAGAGACAGACAGACAGACAGACAGACAGACAGACAGACAGACAGACAGACAGACAGACAGACAGAGACAGAGACAGAGAGAGAGACAATGACATCAAGATTTATTGAGAATAGTTAAACAACCATAATGCCAAGGGAGTGCAAGCACAATTTCCACTTTGTGTTGCAAAACTCTGCCAACAATTGAAATGCGAGTTAAAAATAAGCGTACACACAGAAACAGTTGAACAATACAAAATTCCTACTGATCTTTCATTGTTTTGGAGACTGTTTGACACACAAAGCCAGCCTGTTCCCACATACGACGCAGAAGTTTTGGGCAGTCACGTAAATGTGTGAATGGAAACTGTACATAACTTTGCTATCAAACGGTTCCTGAATGTACCTCTACATGCCTCTAACAAAATGTGTCAGGGTGAAACTGGTCAATTTCCTTTGTGTATTAGAACTGTTGTCAAATGTTTTAAGTATTGGTTGCGACTATTGAAACTACCAATGATAAGGGTAAATATACAGGCATTTTGCATGACACTAACTCAATAATAATTAGAATTAGGTCGTCAGAATTGGGCATTTGAAATAAAGAGAGTTCCATCCATGAATGGATTTGGCATTGTATGGATGCTCAGAGTGTTGGTGACGAAGGTCGTTTTTGGCAAAGTTTTAAAGATAGTATTTTTGCGTACCATATGCAAAATGGGCTTAGTAATTTGGAAGCAAATGACAAGTACGAATTTTATCACTCATTTAAAGATCTTTTTCAACCTGAGAACTACATCACAATAATTTCATGACAGAGAGAGAGAGAGAGAGAGAGAGAGAGAGAGAGAGAGAGAGAGAGAGAGAGAGAGAGAGAGGGGGGGGGTAGGTAGATGGTGTGTTGGGGGGGGGGGGGGGGGCAGACAATCGAAATAGAGAGAAAAAGGAAAACAGAACGGACAGATGAAGTGACAGTAGCTGTAGTAGTTGCAGCAGTAGCGGTGGTAGTAGTAGTAGTAGTAGACGGAGCGGGAGGACGTGGAGAAGGAGGGGGAGGAGCAGCAGCAGTAGTTTTTTTTGTTTGTTTGTTTTTTTTTTTTGGGGGGGGGAGAGAGAGAGAGAGAGAGAGAGAGAGAGAGAGAGAGAGAGAGAGAGAGAGAGAGAGAGAGAGAGAGAGAGAGACAGACAGACAGACAGACAGACAGACAGACAGACAGATAGTTTAGATAGATAGATAGATAGATAGATAGATAGATAGATAGACAGATAGACAGACAGACAGACAGACAGATAGACAGACAAATAGACAGACAGTCGTATAGAGGATAATATGGGCGATGATTTGGTGGAGTGGTTGATTTGGGGGGTGGAGGAAGTTTAACCTTTGGAGATAACTGAGAACCACAGTATGTGTGTTTTTGAGCTGCTTGCTAAACCAAACATAAGAGTGTACAAAACATATTGAGCGGGACACAAAAATAGTCATCCCAATTATTTTGATTACCCCAGAGACACGCATCTCAAATAATTCAACGTAATTTAATCCAGCATTTACAAAGCACAAAACTATACTAAAGTGATAATTACAGAAATTGGCCAACAAAAAAATATGCAGTTAACCAGCAAAACACAGGTTTCAAGAAATCAACAACAGGATGTTAAATCCAGTAACAGCTATGGACAAATTATGAAACATGTGTAAATCAGCCACCAAAAGTAGCTCTGTTAATGACTTAATGCATTTCAATGATTTGAATTATTCCATTCAGCAGCATTTATATACAAACTGGAAAAAAAAATATTGAATAAATCATGGAAACATGCCTAGGCCATAAAAGATAAATCTTACAGTTTACACATTCCATAAATATTTATTAAAAAACCATGAACGCACACAAACTCTTAAGTATGGCTATTATATATGACAGTAGTGAATAAAATAGCAATAGGATGATTGAATTAAGATTAAAAAAAACAAAACTGAGGCCATCAGAACATTATTACAGTATGAGTCATTTCAGTTACAGTATGAATCAAAAGACAATTTGGAGAGAGAGAGAGAGAGAGAGAGAGAGAGAGAGAGAGAGAGAGAGAGAGAGAGAGAGAGAGAGAGAGAGAGAGAGAGAGAGAAGAGAGAGAGGTTCACAGAGAACAATGCCAAAGAAACAGCGTTCACGACGTTTTAGAAAAGGACTACAATGGCATAGAAATAATTTGGTATCCCCTCTCTCTACATGATATGCATTGTGTTCGGTTAGATACCCCGAATTGTGAAATATCGTCTCTCAATATATGGTATGCATTGTGTTCGGTTAGATACACCCAAATTGTGAAATATCCTCTCTCTCTACATAATATGCATTATGTTCGGTTCGTAACCATGAATTCTACTAGTTAACTTTATTGTGCCCCCTCCCTCTTCACACGCTTAACTTTATTGTGCCCCCTCCCTCTTCACACGCTTAACTTTATTGTGCCCCCTCCCTCTTCACACGCTTAACTTTATTGTGCCCCCTCCCTCTTCACACGCTCAGTTTGTCTCCAACCCCACTTTTCTCTCTTTTCTTTGTATATATTTCTGAGTGCTCTCTCTCTCTCTCTCTCTCTCTCTCTCTCTCTCTCCTCTCTCTCTCTCTCTCTCTCTCTCCAACCCTTTTTACAAGATCGAACAGCTTTTCTGGCTCGACGAAATTCCTTCTTCCCTACCCACGCATTGATCTATACAAAACAAGCCTAGCTTACTCTGGACCATATGTCTGGAACTCACTTCCACCGAATCTACAAAACATGAATACTTTAAAACCTTTCAAGGAACATTTGCATAAACATTTTATGTCTCAGTAGTTAAATTATTCGATTACAATGATTAGCGTCCATTCGCTAAGTCTTCTGTGAACCATACTTTGAATAAATCGTCTCAACATAAAACCTACTCCGTTAAAATCGCTCATCCCCACTCCCACTCTGTCTACCATCCCTTTTCTCCTCCCCCTACCTACCATTCTCTCTTCCCCACCCTCCTCTGACCTCTCTCTCTCTCTGTAGTTTTTGTTTGTCTGTTTGCTTGTAAGTTTCCTTTTGTTTTACTATCCCCCATCTCATTAGTGCTTTTATGAGCAGTTTGCTTATCATTGTAGAATTAGATTATCATGTTGGTATGTTGAATTGTCTGTATGAATATGTGCTGAAATAATGTATGCATGACAAGGACAGATTGTAAGACTAGGCTTTGGCCTAAAATCTTCATCCTTGGGTATTAAAGATCAATCAATCAATCAATCATATGGAAGGAATGATGCTCGTAATCCTCACGGAAAGTTACGTTGCTTGCCTATGTCTGTGTGAGCTAGTGAATTTTTTTTTGTTGTTGTTTTGTTTTGTTTTGGTAGCAACGATAGTTTTAAAGCTGGCACGTCGGTCCAAGCAAACAAGGCACCGATCGGGTCCTGCCACAGGCTTTGAACTCTAACCTTGACCAGCTGAACAATATATGAAACCAAAAATTATACATTGAACTCTAACCATGACCAGCTAAACAGTGCATGAAACCAAAAATTGTACATTGAACTCTAACCGTGACCAGCTAACAGTACATGAAACCAAAAAGTATACATTGAACTCTAACCGTGACCAGCTAACAGTACATGAAACCAAAAATTATACATTGAACTCTAACCGTGAACAGCTAACAGTATATGAAACCAAAAATTATACATTGAATTCTAACCGTGACCAGCTAACAGTACATGAAACCAAAAATTATACATTGAACTCTAACCGTGACCAGCTAAACAGTGCATGAAACCAAACATAATACTCACAGACTAGTGTAGAGACTATACACCGATACAATTTAAGATATTGTGAATTGAGAGATAGAACACCTCGTTAACCATATCACACACACACACACACACACACACACACACACACACACACACACACCACACACACACACACACACACACACACACACACACACACACACAACGCACCCACGCACGCACGCACGCACACACACACACACACACACACACACATTATACACGAACACACATGAGAGAGAGAGAGAAGAGAGAGAGGAGAGAGAGAGAGAGAGAGAGAGAGAGAGAGAGAGAGAGAGAGAGAGAGAGAGACAGACAGACAGACAGACAGACAGACAGACAGGCGGACACAGAAGAGAGAAGAGAGAGAAGAGAGGAGAGAGAGAGAGAGAGAGGAGAGAGGAGAGAGAGAGAGAGAGAGAGAGAGGAGAGAGAGAGAGAGAGAGAGAGAGAGAGAGAGAGAGACGAAACGAAACGAAACGAAATTTTATTTAACAAGGGTAATGAGATAAGTAATGTACATGGTTTTTTCTACCCAGCCCTGGGGCAAAAGGAAAGAAGTAATTCATAGCAAATCAAGGCAAACATGTATAAGAAGAAAAAGAACAAACAAACCAAAAGATAGCATGATAATACAAAATTCAATACAAATAAACTGCTGTCAACACCATTGTCAAACGAACGCAGTGAGAAAATTTGGACATAAGGTAAACGGGGGAAGGCAGGAAAAGGAATAGAACGGAGGAAAGGGGGGGGGGGGGGGGGGAGTCGGGGTGGAGGGGGGATGAAGGGAAGGGCAGCATACAGCAACCATACACAATACATGTTACATCAAGGACATTAACATAAACAGACAGAAGGGGAGGGTGGGGGAGGAAGTAGTCGCATGTGTACACATATAGAGAACGGGGAAATGTTCATCCTAGCTCACCCACCCTCACCCTGTTCGGTTGGGCGCCCTAGGATGAACATTTCCCCGTTCTCTAACTAGTAAACCCTACAAACAAACATACTGTGTAGGATTATCCGTTTTCTATACTAATTTACTAAACTTTTTAGATTTTAGTTTTTGCTTAACTTTATTGTGCCCCCTCCCTCTTCACACGCTTAACTTTATTGTGCCCCCTCCCTCTTCACACGCTCAGTTTGTCTCCAACCCCACTTTTCTCTCTTTTCTTTGTATATATTTCTGAGTGCTCTCTCTCTCTCTCCTCTCTCTCTCTCTCTCTCCTCTCTCTCTCTCTTCTCTCTCTCTCTCTCTCTCTCTCCAACCCTTTTTACAAGATCGAACAGCTTTTCTGGCTCGACGAAATTCCTTCTTCCCTACCCACGCATTGATCTATACAAAACAAGCCTAGCTTACTCTGGACCATATGTCTGGAACTCACTTCCACCGAATCTACAAAACATGAATACTTTAAAACCTTTCAAGGAGCATTTGCATAAACATTTTATGTCTCAGTAGTTAAATTATTCGATTACAATGATTAGCGTCCATTCGCTAAGTCTTCTGTGAACCATACTTTGAATAAATCGTCTCAACATAAAACCTACTCCGTTAAAATCGCTCATCCCCACTCCCACTCTGTCTACCATCCCTTTTCTCCTCCCCCTACCTACCATTCTCTCTTCCCCACCCTCCTCTGACCTCTCTCTCTCTCTGTAGTTTTTGTTTGTCTGTTTGCTTGTAAGTTTCCTTTTGTTTTACTATCCCCCATCTCATTAGTGCTTTTATGAGCAGTTTGCTTATCATTGTAGAATTAGATTATCATGTTGGTATGTTGAATTGTCTGTATGAATATGTGCTGAAATAATGTATGCATGACAAGGACAGATTGTAAGACTAGGCTTTGGCCTAAAATCTTCATCCTTGGGTATTAAAGATCAATCAATCAATCAATCATATGGAAGGAATGATGCTCGTAATCCTCACGGAAAGTTACGTTGCTTGCCTATGTCTGTGTGAGCTAGTGAATGTTTTTTTTGTTGTTGTTTTGTTTTGTTTTGGTAGCAACGATAGTTTTAAAGCTGGCACGTCGGTCCAAGCAAACAAGGCACCGATCGGGTCCTGCCACATGCTTTGAACTCTAACCTTGACCAGCTGAACAATATATGAAACCAAAAATTATACATTGAACTCTAACCATGACCAGCTAAACAGTGCATGAAACCAAAAATTGTACATTGAACTCTAACCGTGACCAGCTAACAGTACATGAAACCAAAAAGTATACATTGAACTCTAACCGTGACCAGCTAACAGTACATGAAACCAAAAATTATACATTGAACTCTAACCGTGACCAGCTAACAGTATATGAAACCAAAAATTATACATTGAATTCTAACCGTGACCAGCTAACAGTACATGAAACCAAAAATTATACATTGAACTCTAACCGTGACCAGCTAAACAGTGCATGAAACCAAACATAATACTCACAGACTAGTGTAGAGACTATACACCGATACAATTTAAGATATTGTGAATTGAGAGATAGGACACCTCGTTAACCATATCACACACACACACACACACACACACACACACACACACACACACACACACACACACACACACACACACACACACACACACACACACACACACGCACGCACGCACGCACGCACGCACACACACACACACACACATTATACACGAACACACATAGAGAGAGAGAGAGAGAGAGAGAGAGAGAGAGAGAGAGAGAGAGAGAGAGAGAGAGAGACAGAGAGAGAGAGAGACAGAGCAGACAGACAGACAGAGACAGAGGCGGACACAGAAGAGAGAGAGAGAGAGAGAGAGAGAGAGAGAGAGAGAGAGAGAGAGAGAGAGAGAGAGAGAGAGAGAGAGAGAAGAGAGAGGAGAAGAGAGAGAGAGAGAGAGAGAGAGAGAGACGAAACGAAACGAAACGAAATTTTATTTAACAAGGGTAATGAGATAAGTAATGTACATGGTTTTTTCTACCCAGCCCTGGGGCAAAAGGAAAGAAGTAATTCATAGCAAATCATGGCAAACATGTATAAGAAGAAAAAGAACAAACAAACCAAAAGATAGCATGATAATACAAAATTCAATACAAATAAACTGCTGTCAACACCATTGTCAAACGAACGCAGTGAGAAAATTTGGACATAAGGTAAACGGGGGAAGGCAGGAAAAGGAATAGAACGGAGGGAAAGGGGGGGGGGGGGGGGGGGGGGGGGAGTCGGGGGTGGAGGGGGGATGAAGGGAAGGGCAGCATACAGCAACCATACACAATACATGTTACATCAAGGACATTAACATAAACAGACAGAAGGGGAGGGTGGGGGAGGAAGTAGTCGCATGTGTACACATATAGAGAACGGGGAAATGTTCATCCTAGCTCACCCACCCTCACCCTGTTCGGTTGGGCGCCCTAGGATGAACATTTCCCCGTTCTCTAACTAGTAAACCCTACAAACAAACATACTGTGTAGGATTATCCGTTTTCAATACTAATTTACTAAACTTTTTAGATTTTAGTTTTTGCTTAATCCTATGTTTTTCCTGATCATTTTCAATAACATCATTTTCGCGCAAACATTCATCAAATGAGTCTCTGTCTTTCTTGTGAAATAAAACTACAGTCTTTAACTGTTCTCTAAAGTCTTTTAAAACTGAATTATATTTTTGACATAAAATCCACACACTTATCCCAGCATGTCTTCCACTGAAAGCTAGTTTTGATAAAGTGTTTCTTTTTTTTTTTACTATGCCTCTTTCTGCCGAACAGTCATCTATAATAAATAGTGTCTGTGTTCCTTCAAACAGTCTATAAAACTGTTCTAAACACTCACTCAGTTTATTGCTAGGATCAACTAAATATATTTCATCATCTGTCCATATAAACCTTCTATCATGATATGCTTTGTTCCATTTAAGTGTTGGACAGAAAATCACAATATGATCAAAATTATAGCGATAAACTGTTTGTAATAGGTCTAGGACAAATATTGTTTTTCCACAACCAGTCTGTCCACAAATCAATGAACAATGAGGAGTTTTTGTCATAAAGTTTAACTGCTCCATGGTTTTATAACAGAATTTAATCTAATCCAGTTATTGTTTTTATGATGCTCTCTGTCAAAACTTGTTCAGTATAATAAAACCCTATAAGGCCTAAATGTGTAAGATTAATCCAATTCAGTGCTGTAAGATTGTTTCTATTTAGACTAATATTGATTTTTTTGCTTGTTGTTATGACCTTAATATCCTCACCATTGTGAAGAATGACGACGGTAACTTTAAGACTGTCAACGTCTAAGTTTTGCCAGCTAATTAGAATTCCTTTTAGAAGGACGTCACTAACGCCCACAACCCCATCCCTCTCCACATCTTTTAAGACAGAAATTTCAAATATCATTGTGAACGTGTCTCCTAATTTCATTTGTGGAATGAACTGTAATTTTGTAGAAGCATCTTTCAAAACTGATTCTCTTCTGTGGAGGATGTACTGTTTATTCTCATACGGCTTTATTTCAATCTCTTTCCGACTATTGTCCTCTGGCATAAGACTTACATGTAAAGGACCTGAGTTGAATGCTTTTCTGAAACTTTTTTGACGGTCAAAAAATGTAAATGGGCTTATGAATTCAAATTTTATGTCCCATTCTAAATATGGTTCTAAGTGCCATTTGCTGTCAGGTTTTCGAACTATTTTATATTCATACTGGCCCGCATTATTTGCTTCTACATTGCGTAGTTGTTCTAGTTTAGGAAACTTTTTGTTGTCGGCAACCTCTTTACGTTTATAATCACCATCTTTAGTGTACTCAAAACCATACAAAGCGCCTATCTCACCGTTCTGGTCAAAGTCCGCAATGTCTGCAAGGTCTTTTAATTCTAAGGTTATATACCTCACAGGCGCTAATGTAACTCCCGATTCTTCTGGCCCACGCGACATTATTTTTTAGTAGCGTATTATTTTATTTCTAAAACAATGTGTAGGGTATCACATTTCACAACTTTTCCTGCTTTGTCTGCGATTTTTATATTAAATGATCCGACCCTCCCACAAACTAATCTTTTAAACTGTAAATTAGGGAATTGTATAATTTCATAATCGCAATATGCAGCTTTCCCTGACGGAAGAGCTCTTAAAACAGTTGAGGGCCTTCCATCATATAAGTTTTCATCAGTGCTCAGCTCGTCTAAATGAACATAGAGCAATGAATGTAATGCAAGATCGAGCGGACTTTCTCCCTCATAAGTAGTTTTGTCTGGCGTAACACTAAAACTATGAGTGGGTCGATCGTCAGTTGTAAAGCCTAACATTTTAGCTAGCTCTCTATCAAAATAGTAACTTACTTCTTCTTTTTCAGGTTTGAAGGTCAACATTGTTTTTAGATTTGCATTGTTAAGTTTGAGAGTAATGTCAAAGTTACTCATTGCTTCTTTTAGTGAGCAAAACCCGTAATAACCATCAGGTATTGTTAACTGGCTAACTTTGGTCCCTAATTTGTCAAACTTTAGAATTGTATTATTATTCTTGGATTTACTTATATTAAACCATACGACTTTGTAGAATATTTCATGGAGTGCGACCGTTCTGGTTCCGCAATCGTTATCAATAGCATGTTCTAAAAACGAAGGACGGTCTTGGGTTGTTATTGTTACAAACATTTTTTAAACGAAATAAAAATGAGCGCATTCAAATATACTGGTGCCAAATATTCTGTTGGGCCGCACTACAATCTTAAAAATATAACAACTGATACTCTTGACATTTCTGTGACTCAGTCTGACACCTTTCAAGTAAAGGTGAGTACTCCATTGAAGAGCTATCTTAACCCCCCTATTAAAAAAGACTACATCGCGAAAGTGTGGTTTAGTCATCCGATGCAGTTTTATCAGAACCAGTTAAACTTTGCCGTGTTTTGTGCATCAACTGGGTGTGGAGTGTCGTATGCTGATCACTTAAATCATCCTGATCCTTTGGTGAGGTCAGTGTACAGATTTCATTTTTATTACACCTTCAGACGTATTTTGTCTGAATTGCAAGCGCCATTGCCAAATGACAAACCGTTTAATCCATTCAGCAACAGAATAGACATGAAGGCTTTTGAAAGGATCTGTAACGAATTCAATATTAAGACCAAGACAGACTTTAGACAAAAGTTGGATCTTAATCATGGTCTAGGCACCCCTTATTTTTGGGGCGTGCACAGAAAGTATAACTATGCCTGGCATCCTCCTTACACATCTTTCTCTTCAGGCACAGCTGTTCACCTCGGGTCCATAGAGCAAGAGCATAAAACAGCATGGACAACATTTATCTTAGACACTTCTAAGGGCCTAACTAAAGCAGGAATAGAACGAATAAACGACTCTGTTCGTACTTACGTTTGGTGTTTGCTAGGTTCGCAAGCACAAACGAGATCGAGCATAACTGATCCTTCTACTGGGTTTGATGCACAAAAACAGTACTTAGCAAATTTAGAGGACGCCATTAATTCTACAGTTGATTTACCTTCAAGTATTAAAAGATACCAAAATGTTTTACAATACGCAAGATCGAAAGTAGACTTTGCTGTTGGCACTGGTTTATACATGCTGCCTTCTGACCTCAGGCTCCAGATAGGAACAATAATAAACTACAATAATGAAATCCTTGTGGCAGGCAATGAACAGAAAGTTGGAAAAAAAGAAATAAATTCTGAGCCAGTAATATTGCAAGCAGTAAACAAACAAGATGACCCCCCAAGAATAAGTCATCCAATCCCCGCGGTCCAAAGCCTAAAGACCGTTGAAGAAGTAAAAAAAAATAATGACCATGAATATGAAAAGAAAGCGCTTGTTCTTGGATTAACTGGCCTAGGATTACTTGGTCTTTATCTTACTAAAAATTAACCCGACTATTAAGAGAACTAATGCCCATAAGTGCTCGGCCATAAAGCCAACTACTTTGCCTGCAGTAGACAAAAGCCAGCTAACAACATCCCCTAATATACCTGGTAAAGCGTCCACGGCTTTACCGGCTAATTTTTTTAATAAACCCGCAAGATGATCAAGCTGTTTTTTTACCCATGATTTATCAGGCGGTGATGGAGGCGATGGCGGCGGAGGCACTAGCCCAGCACCGCCACCACCCGTAATAGCCATCACCAGTGTACTTATTGCAAATCCTAAGGCTGTTATAACGCTTGCTAATGTGACTCCCTGCTCTCTAAACAGTGTTCGTATTCGTTCTGCTAGCGTTGTGTCTTCATATAAAATTCTTTGGATAGTTTCTCTTATTCTGCTCACTTGAGTTCGTAATTCTTCTCGGTTAGTAGACAACACTTCTAGTCTTGCTGATCTTTCTTGTTCAAGGTCTTTTAGCCTTTTGGTTATTCTTTCTTTATATATCATGCCCTAAGTTGGCGTCATCAGCCTCAACGAGTTTTTCTTTTTCTCTTTTTATATCCTTCTTTAGTTCACCCAGTTTTGCTAAATTGTTTTCTAATTCGCCTCTAATGGTTCTTAAAGCACGATCAAGGGCCACTCTTTCTCTATCAGTTATCTGTGGTTCGAGAATAGTTTTTGGTTCTGTTTCTTCTGTTGCATTTATTATTTTGCCCGCCGTTTGACTTAAATCTTGAAGTTCCATGTTTTGCATTTGGCTATCTGTTGGGAGTTCTTGTAGTGTGTTTTGAAGTTTAGCAACTGCATCCCCATGTAATTTTGGTTTAGCAATGCCAAGGCGATTTTGATCTCTCACACTGAGTCTTTGTCTAATTGAACCCACGGCTAAAAACTTTGATGGGTCTCGTTTAGCTGTAAGCTGAACAGGTTCTCCTTGATCGTTTTTCACATACAATGACCATCTTTTAATTCAAAATCATTTGGGTCTATAAATTCGGGAGGTTCTTGACCTAAACTTTGGTAAAATGATCTGACCTTAGGTTCTGTTATTTCATGCCACATTGAGGCCGTTGAGCGATGCTGTATCAAAGGAGTCATTTCACTCATGTCGTCTCCAATGCCAAGGCGATTTTGTTCGCCCACTTTAAGTCTTTGTTTAATTGTACTTATGCCTTCAAACTTTGATGGGTCTCGTTTATCTGTAAGCGGAACACGTTGTCCTTGATCGTTTTTCACATACAAATGGTCATTTTTGTCTAATTCAAAATCACCAGGGGCTAAAATTCGGGAGGTTCTAGGCCTAAACTTTGGTAAAATGATCTGACCTTAGGTTCTGTTAATTCATGCCACATTGAGGCCGTTGAGCGATGCTGTATCAAAGGAGTCATTTCACTCATGTCGTCTCCAGGATCAAAAACATCATAATCTTCTTCACCTTCAATTCCTGCCATGTTTTTAAATAATTAACTTTTTATTTTGTTTTATAAAAATGTCGCAAACATATGGTTCAATTCTTGACCCGCATAGAAGACTGAAAGAGCCCTTTGGCGTGAAGGGAAATAAGCGGAATATTATTGTTCCAAATAATCCATCTTACTATTGATGCAGATCAAATTCTTACTGTCAAATTTCCAGACCTAGGAGCCGATGAAGTGGTTGTGCCAGGCTCTGCGCGACTTACTTTCAAAATAGAACTCGAAGCAGCAACAGATGCAAACAGGACAGTTGTCCAGAATCTGGGGCGGGCAATCGTTAAGAAATTTCTATAAAACGTGAGGGGCAAGAAATATTTTCTTTACACAATGCAGACATATTTTTAACCTATTCTGATCTATGGCTAACCGGGAATGAAAGGGCTGATCTTGCGTTTCAAGGAATCGAAATGAAGAAGCACTAAAACATAGAATAGGCGCCGCAGATGTTAAAGACGGCAAAAAGTATGTAGCCGTAAATTTTGCGTATGGAAATCGCTTTTCCATTCCCTTAGATTTGAGTTGTTAAGTGCGCATGCGCCATACTTTCAAGGAGCATTAAAAGACAGATTGTCATATGAACTAACTTTTAACGAATACAAACGTGTTATCAGATCATCAGACACCGAAGCAAAGTACAGCATTTCTGACATCGCGTTAGAGTTTGACATTGTTAGCAACCCTCACTTAGCAAGGTTAATTGAGCAACAATATCAGTCAAAATTAGCAATATATTACGAAAGAGTGATTCATCATACAACATATCCCAGAAGCAGGGCAGACACTATATGGAATTTTAGTTTTAGTGCCGCAGCAAGATCGCTTAAAGGTATTTTATTGCTGTGTGAAGATGAAGCACCATTCAAAAGAGGAAGTGAAAAGTTTATTAATCCTAAAATAACGAAAGTACAATGTTCGATTGAGGGTAGCCCTAACCAAATCTACGCTAGCGGGCTTAAACCTTATCAGCATTTTGATGAAATAAAAAAATTGTTTGGGGGTGAGGGGTAGAAATCCAACGGTAGACCTTGTGTCTAAAGATCTACACCTTCACAATGTTAGACTTGATGATTATTTAACAACAAAATACGGTTTATGGATTGACCTAAGATCGACAGAGGATAATCAGTTGCATGGAAGTTGCATGGAGAACTGTTAAAGACGGAATAAACATTCAAATTGATAAAGAAAAAGATGGCGAATAAACCAGTTAATGTACATTTGTTTTAATATATGATGCGCAGCTGAATATTCAAGACAACAGATTAAAGATATACAATACTAAATATTTTTTATTTTTTAAAAAAGCATGTCTGTTCACGTTTATCCAAAAGCGCCTACGGAGCCACCAAAAGAAGGGATAGTAGAAACCCCTGACATAAAAACCTTCAGATTAACAAACATTACACAAATGCAACAAAAACTAGAGCAAGACCTTTCAAAATACAGCAAAACCAAACGAAGGTATTCTGCTGCCTTTAATGCTGTTACATATGTTAATACTGGAACATCAACTATAAGTGCACTATCAGCAGGGACAAGTGTAGGCCTCTTAGCACAGGCGTAGGTGCACCCGCAGCTTTACCTCTAGGTGGTTTGTCTTTAGCTCTTGGCCTGTGTTCATTAGCTGTAAGTGCTGCTAGCAAAAATTAAAAACTAAACTCCAAAGCACACAGCTATGGTTCAACTAATAACAGCTAAACTTAGTTCGTTCAAACTGACAATAATAAAGCACTAGCTGACTCGCACATCACGGATGAAGAATTTAGTCGTTTACAGGCCGATTTTGATGACTATAAAAGACAAAAGTTTGATCTTCAAAAAAAGGCAAGGGCAAGTTTTTCTCAACAGCCAGACACCGAGCAGATAAAAAAGAATGTTTAAAAAAAGTAAACGAAACATTAAACTCTGTTCTAAACAGCTCACATTAACAACATCAAAGGGCGACAAAAAAGCAGAAGCGCACACAAAACAAAGTGTGAAGTAAAAGGGCTTCACAAGGGGAGTATTGTGCATGTTTATGTCTGTACCTTTTTTGTTTGTCGCTGAGGAAGGCATTTTGCCGAAAATTTCTTGTCCTGTTTTGTGTCGTGCATTAAATCGTCGTTACTTCACACTTTGTTTTGTGTGCGCTTCTGCTTTTTTGTCGTGTTTCAGTAACGCCGCAGTTTGTTTCATTTACATCAAAGGGCGTTTATACTTTAGTTTATGAGTCCAAGCACAAAAGACCGTTGATATTGATTCTGATTAAGAATTTTTTTTAATTTAAAAAATATATTTTGAGTTAGAAAGAAAACTCAACATGGCTAAGATATATGAAGGACCAGACGAATTGTTTGAAGGAATGCTTAAGGGAGAGCGTTTGTCAAAAGCTTTGAATGATATTGATCTAGAAGTCGTTGATCCAACAAACGTGCAGGCAAGTGTTGTGCATGCTATTTCTCAAGTTCCAGGTAAACTAACAATAGACCCGCCAGTTAAAGTAATGTTAGCTGTTTTAATCGACTATATAACAATAAATGAGAAAATCTAGAAGTCTGGGTTTCAACTAAGCAACAGACTATTCTTTCTCGTAATAACTTAACCCCCGGATGGGCAGACCAACTGCTTACACAGTTTGATGCGGCTGCTGAAGAAGCCAAAATGAGAGGCTCTGGTTGGTCAGAGGGCGAAGTCTTAGAGATCAGATTAAAACAGGCTAAATATGCACCGATTGTAGGCAAGTCTCACATTCCACTACCTCCAGCATTAGTCGCAAAAAGAGCAGTTCTAAACATAAAGAATTCAGACAACAAATGTTTTATGTGGTGTGTTCTTGCAAGGCTGCATCACGTTGCTAAAAACGCAGAGAGAGTATCTAACTATGAACCTTACATCAATGATCTTAACTTCAATGGAATACCCTTTCCTGTTAGCGTGGACAAAATTGATCAGTTTTGAAGAACAAAACAAACCAATAACTGTTAATATCTACACATGGTCTGAGGAAACAAATTTGGTGCCTATTAGAGTGTCTAAAGACAGCCCAACAATAGGCGATCCGCCAAAAGCCATGTGGACTTACTACTAATGTTTTCATCAGCAGGGCTACCACATTACACATTGATACGCACAATGAGTAAACTAATGCAGCATACTTAAAAAAATCATGGCAAACAAGAATTCTGTAGAAAATGTTTAACAAGAATTCCATCTGTTCAAGCCGCGAGTGAACATAAGAAACATTTGTATCAGCCCAGTTGACTGTAATAACAGTACTAATTACACCCCACCTGGATCTAAAGTTAGTTTTAATAACTGGAAACGGCTGCAAACAAGTCCATATGTTGTTTATGCAGACTTCGAGTCGCTTATTGTTCCTTATGAAGGACCAACCACACCAGAAACTTCCGAAAACTGTCTTAATGAGTAATCATCAGATTTGTTCATTTGCCTTCATTATTGTCAGGTCGGATGGCGACCATTCAGAGCCAGAAATTATATAGAGGGCCTAATGCTGCAGAATACTTCTTAGAACGCATGCAGCAAGTGCGTAACGCCTGTTCTAATAATCTAAACTTATCTGAAATCATAATGGCGCCTGAAGACCAACAACAATATGACTCAGCCACACATTGTGGATTTGCGGTTTAGGCCTCTCATCAGACGCAGAGAATCCGGCAGTAAGAGACCATGATCACATTAGCGGAAAGTTCAGAGGAGCAGCGCACAACAACTGCAATCTTCAACTAAAATTTGATCCTAAGACATGGAGCTGCCCATCTTCTTTCATAACTTGCGAGGTTACGACTCTCATCTTATATTGCAAGCAGTAACCGACGCCTTCAGGGTAAAATGCATTGCACAGTCATCAGAAAAGTACTGTGTTTCACTTTAAATAACATGACTTTCTACGACTCTATGCAACACCTGATGGGATCATTAGAGGCGCTGGCTATGTCCTTAAAGTCCTGCCCAATAACAGAAGAATATTTTGACCCAACTCTCGTTAGAAAGGGCGTTTACCCTTATGAGTACATGAACAGTTGGCAAAGGTAATGACGAAGATTCACTTCCGCCTAAAGGCGCGTTCTTTTCTAGTCTTAGAGGAAAGGACATCAGTGATTCTGATTACCAGCATGCTCAAGATGCGTGGCAGAAGTTAGATTCTAAAACGATGGGAGACTATCACGACTCCTACTTGATGGCTGATACATGTTTGTTGGCGGACGTCTTTGAAAATTATAGAAAGACTGCGTGAAACATTATAGCCTGGATCCCACGCATTACATTTCTGCGCCCGGGATGAGTTGGGATGCTTCTAAAAGATACTGGAGTAAAGATTGATTTATTGTCAGACCTGCCAATGATTCAGATGATTGAAAACGGATTGCGTGGAGGAATTAGTATGGCGTCGCATCATTACTGTAAAGCAAACAACAAATACTTGGACGACTATGATCCAAGTAAAAGGTCTAACTATCTCATGTATTTAGATGCAAACAATCTGTATGGTTGGGCAATGGCGCAATCACTTCCATTACGTAACTTTAAAATGTACACTGGCGGCGGTACGAATAATATTCAAAAGGCATTAAAGTGGTTGAACAGTTTAACGCCCGATCGACATTGGGGCTTTATTCTAGAAGTTGACTTAGAATATCCTCATGAACTCCATGACCAACATAATGACTACCCATTAGCAGCAGAAAGTCTAAAGATGAATCCAAGAGAGCCGCCTAAACTTGTGCTAATCCTTCGTGACAAAAAAAATTATGTCTGTCATTACAGACTTCTACAATTTTATTTAAGACATGGTTTAAAGTTGACGGCTGTTCATCGTATAATTGCTTTTGATCAAGAACAGTTCATGAAACCATACATCATGAAGAACACTGATCTAGAACTAAATCCACAGATGCTTCAGAAAAAGACTTTTTCAAGCTGATGAACAACAGCTGTTTCGGAAAGACTATGGAAAATCCGCACAAGCGTAAAGATGTCAGATTGGTCACCAAAGAGAACGAGGCAATTAAGCTGACTTCAAAACCAAATTATCAGGACTTTAGAAGATTTCATGATCAGCTTTTTGGCGTAATGATGAAAAAAAAAGAAAGTCAAATTGGACAAACCTGTTTTTATTGGGTTTACTGTTTTAGAATTATCAAGCGTTTGATGTTAGAAATCTTTATGACTACTTTAAACCCGTGTATCCAGAGTCCAGAGTACTTTACACAGATACAGATAGTTTTGTTATAGATATTCCTACTGAAGACATCTATAAAGACATGGAAATGGAAGTAGCTAAAGGGCATGCGGGATGGTATGACACATCTGATTACCCTAAAGATTCGCCTTTGCATTCAATTACTAACAAGAGGTTTTAGGAAAGATGAAGGATGAATTATCTGGAGGGTGATTAAGGAGTTTATTGGTTTAAGGTCGAAATGTACAGTCTTTCGAGCCAGAAGAAAACCATTAAGAAAGCAAAGGGAATATCTCGCAGTGTT
>JAFLJL010000826.1:2500-12500 GCA_018398815.1 Conus ventricosus
ACCAAGATATTTGCTTCCATATGAGCCATCGATCCTGCAAGCGGGGAAAAAAAACCCATTTCTATGCATTCCTCAGCAGTTTGCCTTCGTAGCACCGCGAAAATGGCGGCTCTTTTGCCATAAGACCACACTATACTGCTGCAGGTGGAACGTGCAGCGAGCGGCGGAATGTGTTTGACCCAGGGGGAAAGTTCCAGACATAAAAGAAGAGAAGAGACGCCGCGCAGTGTCGAACGTCAGCGAACACAAATGTAAGCCATCAAGAAAGGGATAAAAAAAAACTTTTGATCCAGCCTGCGAACCATACTTTTCTTTTTTAAAGCCATGTTGGAGCAGATTGGGATGGGGGTAGAGTGGAGGGTATCTGTTTTCCTAGTGTAGTAGGCGACGAAGAACAGACAGTCCAAAAAGTAAGTAAAACTTATGATGGGATGATGGATTCAACAGTATCGAGTTTTTGTTAGGTACGTATAGGGGGATATCATTACAACACAATCCTACAATTATTGCCCATTAGATCTATGTAAAACAAAACAAAAAAGACGAAATAACGACAGAAAATACAACCGAAATATGGGTTTTATAGGGAGGTATTACGCGTTGACTTTGAACATAACCTTGTTTTCTACTTTTTAATTCGAGCATGAAATGAAGATAAACTGAAAACAAGAGTTTACGTTACAGAAATCGAATTAACCGTTATGTCATATTTTTGTGTTTTGTTTTTTTAATGGGTTTGCTGTAACAAAACTATACTGACAAAGCTTTACTTTTACGCGCGTGAGATGTTTAACGTTGCTCGTTCAGACGCTTAGAACCAAAATCTCCCCCCCCCCTCCCTTCCTTCCCCTTCCAACACCCCCACCTCCCCCATTCCACTGTTCTTTCATGCCAGACATCTCCTGTCTGCCGTCTGCCACCCCCCTCCCCCCCCTCACCCCCCCCCCCCCTTACCTTCCAACTCCTCGCCCCTGTCTCCCTGTCTCAACCCTGCACCCCCCTCTCTTTCCCCCTCCCCCATTCCCCCACTTTTCTTGCTTCCTCACTCACACATGTGCAAATGATGCAGCAGCAGCAGCAACAAAATATGCGCGAATGGCCGCCGAAATCTAACAGACTACAGAGAAAGAATCCGCTTCTTCAATGTCTGACCTGACAAACTGAGATGAACAAGAAATACAAACACACACATCACACACACACACACACACACACCACACACTCACACACCACACACACACAGGCACACACACACGTATAACACGCACACACACCATGCACGCAAGGCACGTAAGCCACCAACGTCCCCCCCCCCCCCCCCACCGCGCACCACTCAAGCGGCACACCACACCACACCACACACACATTGCACACACCACGAACGCACATGCACAAACACCACACACACACACATCACCACACCCAAAAACGCACCACGCAAGCACGCTCGCCACACGCACACATAGACCACACACACACACAACACACACACACAGAACACACATACACACACACATCACACACACACACACACACACACACATACCATACGATACATAGAGAGAGACAGACAGACAGACCGACAACAGCAGAGAGAGAAGAGAGAGAGAGAGAGAAGAGAGAGAGAGAGAGAGGAGAGAGAGAAGAGAGAGAGGAGAGAGAGACGTGTCTCCTCAAGTGCTCACTCAACGTCTAAAACCCGTAAATAATAACGAACATGCCATACGGAAATACTTATTTTTTGGGGGTTCACATCACTAATTTAGAAGGTGAATTGAGCAATGCACGAATAGGTTCGTCTTTTGTATGCTCTCTCTCTCTCATCTCGCTCTTCTTCACTCTCACCTTCTCTCTCTCTCTCTCGATCTCTCTCTCTCTCTGTGACACCCACCTGCAAATGGCGCGCGCGTTAATGGCGCACACCACGCACTTACGTACATTAAATCCACCTTTTGATTCGAGAACTTTGATATGGAAAAATTACACGGTGGTATCTTGTACTATAACTTTCATTGTTTTTTCACTTCAAATCTCGTCATGAATCATTTCAGCTTGTCCGTAATTATGGGTTTGGCGGTGTACTTTTGTGTTCGTCATAGTCTTTCCAACATACACCGAAAAAAAAAAGTCTAACAAAACCGGATACTAACAACAGTTAAACCATTGTTTTTGTGACGTGGGGGTGGGAAGAAGGAGAAGAGCGTTCGTTAGGGGATGAGGTGGGGGAGGGAGAATCGGAAAGAGAGAGAGAGGGGGCGGGGGGGGGGGGAAAGGAGTAAAAAGCAAGAAGAAGTGACTGCGCTAAGAGGGGGGGGGGGGTGGGGGGGGGGGGGGGGGGGGGGGGGGGGGGGGGGGGGGGGGGGGGGGGGGGGGGGGGGTGGGGGGGGGGGGGGTGTGGTGGGGGGGGGAGGGGGGAAACGACGCGGGAAATGTGTATTGATAACGCCCCTCTGGCGCCCACCACCTCGATCCATCTGGCACAAGCGCCAAGAGGTTCGAAACGGTCAAGATGGTTATCTGCAATACCCGGGGGACTAACCGCCCGCAAGTCGCCCCGCATCTTTTCCTTTGCCCGGTAGTCTTCCCCGCTCGACCCCGCCATCCTGCCTGTACCGCCGTAGCCTTTACGAGGATTTTTGTATTTAAGAGGCCTAGAACTCTCGCCCCCCCGCCCCCCCCCGAAAACCCCCTCCCCCTGCACCCCGCACCCGCACCCTCTCCCCCCCCCCCCCTCCCTCCCACCTCGCTAACAATCACATGTCAATATGTAGTATGCATGTGTTTGTGAGATTATACCACACGGCAGGCGTGCGGCAGCGGGACACTTAAAAGCTTTAGCTAGCTGCTTATAAACGCAGCACAGCCGTGCTTTTACCTTGCTAACCCTGTCCTTTACCTTACAAGCACAGACGGCGGCGCGAGAGCTTGAGTAGTCACAGAAAGACAAGAAAGAAAAAAAAAAGAGTGGGGGTGGGGTGGGTGGGGGGTTGAAGGGAAAAAAAGGAAAGGAAGGAGAAAAGAAGTGAGTTTTGAGTGTTTCAGGGACAACAACACACACACACATCTACACTGGCCAGCACACACACACACACTACACACACACATCTATATTTTTATATATAATATCTATTATATATATATATAAAGATGTCTGAACAATAAAAGTAGTGGGGAAAGAAGTTCAGGCTTAACACTTATCCATCATATAGTATGACTTGGCACACACTACACACACACACACACACACACACACACATATATGTAATATATGTATATATATATATATATAAATATTATAAATAGTATATAGAGAGAGAGAGAGAGATTTTGTGTGGAGTGTGTGTTGTGTGTGATGTGTGTGTGAGTAGAGCGCGCGCGCGAGGACACGCGTGCACTGCGCGCGTGCGTGTGAGTGCCTATGTGCGTACTTGTAGTTCGCGTGTTGGAGAGTAAGTTTATGTCCTCTGGTGTGTGTGTTGTGTGTGTGTGTTTGTGTGTGTGTGTGTGTGTGTGTGTTGTTGAGTGTGTGTGTCAGTTTGTCTGTCGTCCTGTCTGTCTTGTGTGCTTTGCGTCTGTGTGCGTTCGTTTTTTTTTATGAGGGTTGGGAGTTATGAAAGGAACGGCCTCTGACAGAGGAGTCGCCAGACACCACGTGTGCCCCGGAAGAGAAGAGGGGACGGAAGAGAGAGGCGAACGGGGAGGGGGGAGGGCGGGAGGAGGGGGATGGAGAGAGGGGGAGGGGGTTGAGACATAACAACCACCCAGTTAATGACATTAGCACGACACTCTTTGTCGCATCACAACAGAGGCTGAGTCTGTAACCCTGTTCAAAGTATGCAATACCCCCCAGAGAGAGAGAGGAGTAGAGCCAGAGAGAGATGAGAGAGCGAAGAGAAGAGAGAACAGAGACAGAGAGTAGAGTCGAGAGCAGAGAGAGAGAGAGAGAGAGAGAGTAGATAGAGTAGAGAGAGAGAGAGAGAGAGATAGATGAAGGGGGCGGATGAGGGAGAGAACGAACGAAACGAATTTTATGTTAAGAGGGTAGTGGATTAAGCAAAAATACTTTACATCCACCTTCTGGGCAAGAAAAGGATAGTGAGGAGAGAGAGATAGAGAGAGAAGAGAGAGAGAAGAGAGAGAGAGAGAGAGACAGACAGAGACAGACCAGACACAGACAGAAGGAGTCAGAGTCGGGAGCAAGAGAGAGAATAGAATCGGGAGAGAGAGAGAGAGAGAAGAGAGAAGAGAGAGAAGGAGAGAGAGAGAGAGAGAGAGAAGAAAGCAGAGTTCAGGGAGGAGAAGGGTGAAAGAGAGACGAGAGAGAGAGGGGGGGGGGGCAGGAGGTAGAGTATGGGTGGGGAGAGAAGGGGGGGTGTACAGGAACATCATTTTTTCATTTTTTCATTGTCATGTTTCATTAGCACATCCATAATCAGAATCTCAGGCGCAAGAAAAAAAACCAGAGTGTGGGGGAAGAGGGAGAGTAATAATGTCTTCCCTCCCCGCCCCCCCCCCCCCCCCCCCATCTCACTCTAGCCCAGTACCCACAATGAGCCCTGACCCCTCCCCCTCCGCCCTCCCCTCTCCCGCCCCACCTCACCCCAAACAGCAACCCCCACACCACCCACCTCCCTCCTCCTCTTCCTTACACGCTCGCCCACCCACCCACCCTCGTCCATCCCTTCCCTAGTCCTTCTACTTTAAGACCGCCCCGTCTTGTCAGTAAACTTAAACAGAGGGACCAACCCTTTTCCCTATCCTCCCCCCCCCCCCCCACCCCCCCCCCCCCCCCCCCCCCCCACCGCCATTTTGGGGGAACTCCTCCTCTCTCTCTGTAATCTCCAGCTCCCTGCCCCCCACCCCCACCCCCCATCCACCCCCTCACCAACTAACACTCGGGTCAAGATCAGCTATCAGCATATAAACTGGCTTCCATCTCTGGCCCCCCAAAAGGTACCGTGCTAGGGACTGGACTGACGGCCTGCTGGTTCCCCCGTATCACTTGTGAATGGGGAAAAGAAGAGAGAGAGGAGAGAGAGAGAGAGATGAGAGAGGGAGGAGAGTGAGAGAGAGAGGGAAGGAGAGAGAGAGGGAGATGAGAGAGAGAGAGGGGGAGAGAGAGACAGAGAGATAGAGAGACAGAGAGAGACAGAGAACAGAGAGCGAGCAGAGCAGAGCGAGAGCGAGCAGAGACAGAGAGAGAGAGAGAGGAGAGAGAGTCGCTTGCTTTTGTATTAGTTTTTATGAAAATACATAACTCTTTGATGTCACGCACCACTTCTCTTCGTGGTACGGCTTCTTGGTCTACCATCAGTTTAAGAACCCTCCTAACTCCGCCATGCCACTCCTCCCGACATCACCCCCCTCCCATCCACACATCATGCCCCTATACTCACACACTCTCCCCCCCCCCCCCCCCTCCCCGCCTACCCAGCCAATTCTTCTACAATACCCTCCCTGCCTCTCCCTCAGCTCCCCATTCTGCCAAGTAACTCTCACACCCCTAACCCACACCACCCCCACCCACCCATCACTCTATTCCCTCTCTGTCTCTCAAAACTGTGCATACGCTTTAGTCGGTACCTTTCCTCCACCCCCCCCCCACCCCCCACCACACCCCCGTCTACCCCCCCCCCCCCCCCCCCCCCCGATCCATATCCCGCTTCCTCCCCCCTCCCCTCCCTTCCACCCCATCTCTACCCCAGTCCCTCCCGGCCATCTACCCCCCCCCCCCCCTCGCGCCAAACCCTACCCCCTTTTCCCACGCAGCCCACCCTCGCCCCTCCCCCCCTCCCTGCTCCTTTCCTCCCCACTCACCCCCCCCCCCCCCCCCCCCCCGCCAAACCCTAACCCCCTTTTCCACGCAGGCCACCCCCCCTCCCCCCTTCTCCCCCTCCCCTCCTGTCCTCTCCCACTCACAAACTACACATCAACTCAGTCCCACCCCTTTTCTCCCTCCGCAGAAGATACTGGAGAATGTAGAGGAATGAGCTGGGGGGGCATTGAAAGGGAAGTCACCAAATCATGGTTCGTCGCTTGAAAGTCACTCTTGTGTCAGCCAGGGACGAGGGAGGGAGTGAAGAGGGTTATAGGGGGGGGGTGGACGGGAGTGGGAGGGGGGGGGGTTTAGGATGGGAGGGGGAAATGGTGATGGGGGAAGAGTATGGCTAGGGGGGCGAAGGGAGGAAGGAAAGAGGGAGGGTGGGAGGGAGGGAAGGACGGAGAAAAGGTTCCATATGAGAGAGGGGGGGAGGTGTTTGGGCACGGGGGATGGGGTGTGGCAGTGAGTCGGGAGGTAGGGGAGTGGGGGGGGGTGGGGGGGAAGCGAAGGAGGGACGAGGGATGCAAGGGAGGTTGAAAAGGGTGGCCTTGAAGTAGAGCGAAATGTTTCTTCCTATCTTGCTTCCTTCGTTGGTCGACGGTCCTTTTTTCTTTCTTTTTTTTCTTTTCTTTTTATTTTTATCTTTTTCTTTTTTCTTTTTTTACTTTATTTTTTTACGCTTTTCCCACTGAACTCTTGTATGTTCCGCCCAAGGGCGTTGCAGCATTTTTTTTAAAGGAAAGGATTGGCCTCTTACGACGAAGTTGATGATTGAAGAGAGAGAGAGAGGGGGGAGGGGTCGGGAAGGGTTTGGAAGGAGGGAGGGGAAGGGAAGAGAGCGAGATGGTGGGGAGGGGGTTTGGGCAGATCAAGACCGAGAGAGATGGGAGAAAACAACACATAAACACATACACAAGAGACAGAGAGAGAGTGGAGAATACACACACATACACATACACAAGAGACAGAGAGAGAGGGAGAATACACACATACACATACACAAGAACAGAGAGAGGGGAGAAAACCAGCTCATACAACATACACAAGAGACAGAGAGAGAGGGGAGAAACACACAACACATACACAAGAGACAGAGAGAGAGGGGAGACTAACACACATAACTACACAAGAGACAGAGAGAGGGGTAAATACACACAAACACATACACAAGAGACAGAGAGAGAGGGGAGAATACACACATACACATACACAAGAGACAGAGAGAGGGGAGAATACACACATACACATACCCAAGAGACAGAGAGAGTTGGAGAGCGAGACGTTGAAGAAGAAGAGGTAGGCGGAACAGATGTTTTTCCTTCCCCATTGTCTTCCCCCTGTCATCCCCAAGCTCTTCGCTGGACGCGTTTGTTGCATCACAGTTGATCAAGACGATTCGCCTCACGTTGAGGTATGCAATGAAAGCAACACCCGACACGCCTTTCCATGAATTTCAGTCAACCTGTCCGTTTCGTTCCTTTCCCCCTCTACTTTCCTTCTCCTTTTTCTTCTTTTTTTTTTTTATTTTTTCTTTTTTTTTTTTTCCTTTACTCCTTCCATTTTGTTCTCCCCTTCAGGGTGATTTAGGCCGCCCCGTTACTACCTCCCCTGTTTTTCTTATTCTTTTCTTTTCTTTTTTCTGGACGTGATACTTCATGCGTAAATTGTATTGTGTTGGGTTTTCACATTATTTACTGATGTTCTTTTGTAACGCGGAATAGTAGTGTTGGTAGTAGAAGTCGTAGTAGAAGTGGGTACATAATGATATGACTGTTGCCGTTGATGCCATTTCTATATGGACCTGATGCCAAAAATAGACCCAAGTTATTATTATTATTATCATCAATAGTAGAGTGTATAGAAGTACAATTATTATTATTATCATTAATATTATTATAATATACTAAGTATTATTATTACTCGATCATTATTATTAATGTTATTATATTATTTATTAATATTATTAATATTTAATTATTATAATGCCTTATTATATATATCATTATCTTATTATCATTATCATAATCATTGTCGTTATTATTATCATAATTATTGTCAACTATTATTACTGTTGTCTTAAGGTTTCATTTTCTCTTTAAATTAATCGTTTTAGCGAAGACTAATACTCATTATCGATACCGATTTTGACGAAACTTGGTGAACAGATTGAATGGGTCCGCACAGCGTACAAACGCCTACCCAAAACCATGGACAATACTATTGCGGATCTGCCTACCCCCGGATCCGATCAACAAAGGGCGGACCGCCAGATCCGTTCGATAGACGGACGTTTTTGCGCACCTACTGAGCGCTCCATGAAGTTTTTAAATAAAAAAATTTAAAATAAATGGAATTTAAAAACATTCGTGTGTTAAGGTGTGATAGTTTGTTGCGTTTTCTCCCGCTGTGCTTTTTAAGTCTCTTTCTGTTATGTCCCGATACGCGTCTGTTGTGAGGACATAACACTTTAACCATCCACCTTCTAGACGTCTGTCTGTTTTCTGTCTGTCTGTCTCTCTGTCAGTCTAGTCTGTCCTCTGTCTCTCTCTCTCTGGCCCCCCACCTGTCTCTCTCTCTGTCTCTCTCTCTATGTCTGTCTCTGCCTATAACTCGCTGTCTTCTGTCCTCTCTCTCTCTCACTCGTCTCCCTCCTCTCTCTCTCGTCTCTGCCAAGTTTTAATGGAGGTTTATTTGTCCATCTGTGAACTATATTTCGTGTAGAGTATCTCGCTGAACATATCCAGTCTCTCTCTCTCCTCTCCTCCTCTCTCTCTCTCCTCTCTCTCCTGCCCCTCTTTCTGTCGGTCCCTTCCTCCATCCTCCGTCCTCCCCCCCCCCCCCCCCCCCACACACACGCGCGCATGCGCCATTGCGGGCGTAATGACAGTTAGCCTGTTATTCGGAGAAGGAAAAGGCACATGCCGAGTGTTGTGTGTGTGTGTGTGGTGTGTGGGTGTGTGTGTTGTGTTTGGTGTGTGCGCATGTGTGTGTGTGTGTGTTGTGAGGTGTGTGTGTGTGTGTGTGCGTGCGCATTGTGTGTGTGTGTGTGGTGTGTGGTGTGTGGTGTGTGTGTGTGGTGTTGTGTGAGCGCGAGCGCGCGGCTTGTGAGAGAATGTATTTAGTGCACGTGCTAGTAGATGCGCGTGCCCGCGTTATGTGTGTGTGTGTGTGTGTGTGTGTGGTGTGTGGTGTGTATGTGTGTGGTGGTGATGTGTGTGGTGGTTGTGTGTGTGTGTGTGTGAAGTGTGATGTCGGAAGCTCGCGCGAGCGCGTTGCATTTATTTTCAGGGAAAGCGAGGGGAGTCAAGGTGTGTGCAGGAGGGGACGGGGTTAGGAGGGGCGGAGAGAGAGAAGAGGAAGAAGAGAAAGAAATAAAGGAAGGTAACACAACTAGGTTGACCCACACCACACCGCTACCACATCAATATCAGCAGTCTCGTGTGTCACTCTTATGATGCCTTCGTCCGACGATTCCATCTAACTGTCGGGTCCGGGCCTCCCCAGCTCTTTCAGATCACGTGACGGAGAGCTGCGCGCGCGCCCGCAGGTTCTGTGTCAGGTCGCCTTGAGTGATAACGACGGCAATGAGTAGAGAGATGCAGGTGGGACCGGGGGTGGTAGGAGGATGGGGAAGGGAAGGGACACACCCGCGCGCAAACACCACCACACACCACGCGCAGCGTCGCAGCAGCGCGAGCGCGCACACACTCACTTCCCCTATACACACACATACATACATACACACAAGCGCGCGCGAGCCCACTTACTCCTACACACAACACACACAGCACACACACACACACACACACACTGCACGCACGCACGCACGCCACCGACGCGCACATCACACACACACACACACACACACACACACACACACGCACGCACGCACGCACGCACGCACGCACGCACGCAACGCACCACACACACACACACACAACACACAACACACACACACACATCACACAACACACACAACACAACAAAAAAAAAACTTGTATTGAGCTGATTAAACAATTGTTTGTTATCAAAGAGAACGCAAAGGAGGGAGGAAGGAGGAAGAGGAATAGGAGAAGAAGCAGAAGCAGAAGCAACAGAAGAGAGAAGGGAAGAAGTAAGAAAGGAGGAGAGTGAAGAAGAAAAAGAGGAAGAGACGAACAGGAACAGAAGAAGTAGAAG
>JAFLJL010000826.1:23861-82040 GCA_018398815.1 Conus ventricosus
CTCTCTCCCTTCTTTCTCCCCTCTCCCTCCTCTTCCTCTCTCTCTCTCTCTCCCTCTCTCTCTCTTTTCCCATTTCACAAGTGAATCGGGGGACCGCAGGCGTACAGTCAGTCACCTAGCACGGTACTCTTGGGGGGGGGCCAGAGCATGGATGAAGTTTTTATGCTGATAGCAGTTCGGGCCCGACGTGGTTAGTTGGTGAGGGGTGGATGGGGGGTGGGGGTGGGGAGGAGCTGAGATTACAGAGAGAGTTGAGCTGAGGCCTTCCCCCAAAATGGGTGGGGGGGGGGGGGGAGCGGGGGGGGAGGGATAGGGAAAAGGGTTGGGCCTACCAGTTTACTGACAAGACGGGGGTCTTAAGAAGGAAGATGGAGGGGAAGGCAGAGGTGGGTGGGTGGCGGGTGAAGGAAGTGGCGGAGGGAGGTGGGTGGTGTGGGCGGGTGCAGTTGGGGTGAGGATGGGGGCGGTGAGGGGTGGGCGGTCGGGGGGAGGGGTCAGGGCTCATTGAGGGAAAAGGGCTAGAGTGAGATGGGGGGGGGGGGGGGGCGGGGAGGGGAGAAGACATTATTCTTCCCCTCCCCCCCACTCTGGTTTTTTTTCTGCGCTGAAGATCTGATCTGGAATGAAAATGAAGTTCCTGGCTACACCCCCCCTCTCTGCTCCCAACCCATATCTACCTCCTTGCCCCCCCCCCTCATCGATACTCGCTCAATCTTTCTCCCCTTTCCTCCTGACTTGCTTTCTTCTCTCTCTCTCTCTCTTCTCTCTCTACCTCTACTCTCTCTCTCTCTCTCTCTCCTCTCCGATTCTATTCTCTCTCTCTTCCGACTCTGCTCTCTTATGTCTGTGCTATTGATATGTCTGTATGTCTCTCTCTATCTCTCTCTCTCTAATCTCTCTCTCTCTCTCTCTCTCTCTCTCACTATCTTTCTTGCCCAGAAGGCTGGATGTAAAGTATTTATGCTTAATCCACACTACCCTCTTAAAATAAATATCGTTCGTTCGTTCTCTCCTCCTCCGCCCCCACTTCTCTCTCTCTCTCTCTCTCTCTCTCCTCTCTCTCTCTCTCTCTCTCTCTCTCTCTCTCTCGCTCTCGACTATGCTACTCTGTCTCTGTCTCTCTCTCCCTCTCCCTCTTCCCTCAATCTCTCTCGCGGCTCTACTCCCTTCTCTCTCTTGGGGGGTATTGCATAACTTTGTAACAGGGTTACTGACTCAGCTCTGTGTGAGCGACATAGAGTGTCGTGCTAAATGTCATTAATCATGGGTGGTGTTCTGTCTCAACCCCCTCACCTCATCTACTTCACCTCCTCCCGCCCTCACACCTCACACCGTCGCCTCTCTCTTCCCCGTCCTTTCTCTCCCGGGGCACACGAGGTGTCTGGGCGACTCACTCTTGTCAGAGGCCGTTCACTTCTCAACTATTCCAATAACCATCCTTTATATATACGATCTATCACAGGAAGCACAGGACACACAGACTCAGACAGAAGACAGACGACAGGACACACAACACACCCACACACCTACACCTCCACAACATCTCACAACAAAGTAATCTCTACAATCTATCTATCACTCTATGAGGGTCAAGTCAACATTAATCTCCTATTCAAGCAGTTATCTTGGTCGCTCTGGCACTCTAGCTCGTCAGCGAAGGATCGCGCTGCGCCTCGCAGCGATGAGTCTCTATCTCTATCTACACTCTACTCACACTCCAATCTCAAATAACACATCTCTATCGAGCAGAGGCGTGTGTTTGTGTGTGGGTGTGTGTGTGTGTGTGTATGTGTGTATGTGTTGGGGGGGGGGGGGGGGGGGGGGGTGGGGGGGGGGGATTTGGAGGTAGTGTGGGTGGGTGTTTGGGGGTGGAGAATATGAGGGAACAAACGTAGGTTGGGTGGGATGATGGTGTGTAGTGTGTGTGTCGTGTTGCGTGGGTTTTTTTGTCCGGTCATCAGTCACCGGTAGCCTGCTTTAGAGTATGTCTTGATCCGCTTAGGCGCGGGTGTCTCTACGCGTTATGGGTCAATGGCCGGTGTGGGGTAGTGTGTTGTTGGTGTGTAGATTGTGTTGGTGGTGTTTGTACATACTGGGGGGTTGCAGCTTGTCCCCCTTCATTCTTCACCCACATTTTATTATTCTCTCCCCCTACCCCCCCCCCCCCCCCCCCCCCCCCCCCCCCCCCGTCTCTTTCCTCTCTCTCGCCTCTTCTATCTCTCTCTCTCTCTTCTCTCTCATCACTCTTTCTTTCTGTGTGTATGTGCGTGTGTGTGTGTGTGTGTGTGTGTGGTGTGTGTGTGTGTTGTGTGTGTGTGTGTGTGTGTGTGTGTGAGAGTAGAGAGAGTGAGAGAGTGAGAGAGACGAGAGTGTGAGAGTGAGAGAGAGAGAAAAGATGTGTGTGTAAGAGAGGAGATGTGAGAGAGAGAGAGGACGATGGAAGAGAGAGAGTAGATGAGGATGGGAGAGAGAGAGGCAGAGTGAGACAAGACATGACAAGAGACATGTGTAACAGACAATAATTCTTTATTACGAGGATTAATAGATAAGCACTAACGCGATTTTTTACATTCCAGTCCTCGCCATGTGTTGTGGTTCACATGCTGTCTGGAAATCTTTTATGTGTGTAGAATCAAAGAAGCAAGCAAAGCGGTCATCGTAGGCTAATCATAGAGTGAACATCAAATGGAAAATAGAAGATTAATGAAAACAAAACAAAAAATAAGAATAAAATAAACAAAAACAACAACAAAAAATAATAAATAACAAAAAAAAAATGAAAAAAAAAAATGAGAATAACAATAATGAAAGAGGAAGGAGAGAGCCGGTGGTGTAGGGAATGAGGTGGGCTGGGGAACACATATGTAAGTGTACTACAATGTACAAGATTGGCATGTATGGAAAAATCAGACACGTGAAGTGATATGACAAAGTGGTACATATTTTTTGACACAGACAGCTCTTAAGTGTACACGCAAGTTCGAAAGTATGGAGAAGAGAGAGAGAGAGAGACGGAGAGAGTGAGTTATGAGAGATGAGAGAAGCTGAGAGTGAGAGAGAGAGAGGGGAGTGTGATATAGGAAGCGTAGAGAGGAGAGAGAGAGAGCAAGGCACCACCAATGTATTCATTTCGCTTAAGGCATGAAAAAATACGTAGGAAGGTATTATGCAAAAGTGTAGAGACATTGGGGGCGAGTGGGGGGGTAGGAGGGGTGGGATGTAGAGAGTGAGAGAGAGAGAAGTGAGAGAGGGTTAGTTAGAGTGAAAGAGAGAGAGTGAGTAGAGGTTGAGTGAGTTTGGGAGAGTGAGGAGAGACGAAGATGAGGCTGAGTGAGAGAGAGAGAGGATGGAAGGCGAGAGGGGGAAACTGGATGAGTTGTATGACTGAAATGGAAACTGTACTAAAACGTACAGAATAATTTGCGCCTGTATAAAATCAGACTCAGTTAAAATGAACATTGTAACAAATTATGTTACGGAATTCGGAATTTAACACTCAGCACGCATGGCACAGACAGAGAGATGAGAGAGAGAGATCGTGAGGAGAGAGTGAGCAGAGAGAGAGAGGAAGAGAGAGTATGTGAGAGGCGAGTAAGAGAGAGAGAGAGAGGAGAGAGAGTGAAAAGGGGACAACATATAATCATTTTTCATAAGATTTATCTATTATGCACTCTTATATATACCATCCCACTCACCACAATATATGTGCATATTCTACACACATCAAATATTCACACACACTCATATATATTTATTTGAACAATATAAAAGTGTTCTTTAAAAATCGGAAGGTGCTCAACACACTTGGGGAAGCACATCTGTTTATATTTTAAAAAAAATGAAGTATTAAATATCAACAACTTGTTTCGAACCTCTCGCTTCTCCTTTGAGGATATTTTTTGGGGCACGCTACTGTCTTTTAGCCCCCCTAGCTGCGGGTATGAATTTCCATTTATTGCACGGGCGAGTAGCTTCACGTGTGGTCTGTGGTTTATTGTGGGGTCTGTTCAGGTGGCGTTGCAGCTAATCAAAGATTTTTTTTTTTATTTTCTCCCTTTTGTACTGCAATTGTTTATGATATTTCTACTTTTGTATTCAAGGTTGATAGGTAGTCGGTGTGTTACATAATGATTAACCATTTTTCTGTGGTGTGCAGTGTTTATTGCATCTTTCTGAAATATTGTTGTTATGATGTTGCTCTTTTTATGATTTTCCTATGATATGTTGTAGTTCTATTTTTTTTATTTGGGGGGGAGTCTCCATATTGTATTTATACTCTGCTCTGTTTGATTTTGTGTATTTTTCATTTTTGAATGAAATGTTTGTTGGTTTGAGTTATCTGTTTGAAAGTGTTTTTCTGTCACCCATGCCTTTATATTTTTCCCCCCCCCCTGTGATCCACTACCAAAATAAGTTCTTTTGCGTGTTGTGTCTGAAGTTACCGTTGCTTGTATACAATGTTGCTGTGAGGCCATTTGTTGCTTTGGGGCGCACTGTTCTTTTTTTTTAGAATGCAGTTGCAAGATGTCCTGTTCAGCACCCTTCTCTTTTTTATGTTGCTTTCATTTTGTTAGATGAATCTCAAAATATGTTTTTAATGGTTAGGCATCTGAGTATGATAGTTTGTTGGTTGTTTTTGTTGAATATTTGGACAGTTTGTGTTCTTTTGGAAATGATGTTTGCCAAGTATTTTATTGTATTATTTCCTACATTTGTTTTTTACTTTGTCACATCGTATGGTGGGTTTTGTACCATTTGATCGTTTTTTCTATTTTTCTTATTCTGTTCGTGTTATTGTTAGACTGTATTGTAGTTTGTAATTGTAACCACTCTTTTTGTAATCTTCTTGATTATTCTGTTGCTGCAATCATTGAATGCGTTTTCATTGACATGACAGGTGGATTGTCTCTTGTTTTTTTCACTTTGGGTTTTTTTGTTTTTAGTATGGATGGTGGGTGGTTGCTTTTGTTATTTACGTAGATTGGTATGTCAATTGGGTGTTTTGTATGGTTTGTAACATGGTCATTGAGGTCTAATCGTTATGTTAGGTAATCACTACTTTTTTGTTTGCGTCTATTGTGATTTTTTAAGTTGTGGTTTTTTAAAGATTTACTTATTTCTTTTTTCTTGTTTTCAGTGGTTCTTGGGATTTTTGTTTTATGAGCGAGGTACAGTCATCTCTGTATAATACCGACCTGTTTTCCAAGTTGTTTTTGGATGTTGGATAGCATGAATATGTCCGTTAGTTCACATGTTTCGGGCCATCATACGATCCCATGGTTAACATCAAATGTGGAGTTTTTGCTCCGTTTTTTATTCCAAGTTTCATTTCTGCTATGGACAGTAGGTTCTCTTGGGATGTGGAAAATATCCCATTTCTGACTATGTTTTATTGGTTGTATTTGTTGGCAAATTTTTTCAAAGCTTTAGTGAGTAGTTAGTTACTTCTTTGGATGGATAGAGTGTCTTCTATGTCAAATGTAAGGACATTGTATTTCTCTGTTTATTGAGTTTCTTAATCAATTGGTTAATGACTCATAGCTGTTTTTCCAAAGGTTGTATTCGGGTTTTGTTTTCCTTTTCTATAGCCTTTTCCAAAAATTTCTTGCTTATTTTGCCAGTTCGGATTTAGATGGGGTTTTTTTGTTCTACATGTGGGGTTGTTTTGGGAAGTTGGTTGTGCGTCTTTTGTGTGTTCTGTTGGCTTCTTTTGTTGCTGTTGCCTCTACCCTGTAGCTTAATCCATGCGGTGTGCAAGCTCTTTTTCTTTTGCGCGATGTTGCTGTGTGTAGTTTTGTCAGCTTTCTTGTAGTTTTTCTAGGATGTTTTGTTTAAGAGGTTGAGAGATATTCATTTGGTTCCATTTTGTAAAAATGATAGTTATGTCAGCCTTCTACGAATATCTTTTTTTCATTTTGGATTTGTTTTTTATCATTTGCCAAGGATGTTTGAAGTTGTTTTTTGTTTTTTGTTTTTATTTAATTGGCTATCAGTCCCTTCATTTTGTCTTCGAAAGGCTTCATTTCATCTATTGTCGGAGGTGATCGCATGATTTGAAATCCATATGTTATTTTTTGTCTACCGGTTAATATTCAGAAATTTGAAAAAGAATACATATATAGGGATCTCATGATAAAAACACTTTCAAAAAACCAGATACGCAAACAAAAACATTCATTCAAAATAAATGAAAATATACAAAGGAAAAATCAAGAACAGAGCTGTGTAATTACATTTGGAGACTCAAAGATAAAAAAATAGGACTTCAACATTTCAATGGGAATATCATTAAAAAAAGCAACATTCATTACAAATGATTTCAAAAAGAATGCAATCTATGCTCACAAGAAAAATGGTTAATATTATGTTGAAACCACACCTAGCAAACCTTGATTCAAATGTATGTCACGGACAAAAAATAGAAAAACGGACTTCGTGGTCAAGTCGCCAGCCAGTTCAATGTGGACTAAGTCCAAACCCAAACATTTCTGGTCTCCCAGGCAGACGATTCATAGGGGTCGCGTCTGCCAAATTTGGCACAGCTGAAGCGGAGCTATTTTTTGTATCACGGAGAGAGACAGCACTGTCACCAGCCAGACCAGACTATCGCGGCTGGACCGTGTTCTCAATAGGTCTGCCTGACGGTAATCTTAGACGTCTGGGTCAGACTGATATCAGCAAATTTGCAGGCACCAGCGGCCGACAGTTAAAGTCAGTCGTCGCCAGAGTTTGTGTGTAGGAAGGGGGAAAGTATTGTGTGGTGGGGAGTCCTATGTGGCTTAATATTCAAGCTATATAATTTAATGGATTACCCATTGACCACCACAGAGAGCAAGGCCCAGTAGATGTGACTGTGAGATTTGAACGTCCTAGATCTGGTTTTTGATAGGGAGTTCTGTTAACAATGCCTAGCACAAACGTCTGTTTGTAAATGGAAATATCCATGCGTCCTACCACCTAACCCTCGAATGCAAGAGAGAGCGGCCCTCCCCTGGCGGCTCCTATGGCAATATGGCTGTGACAATAGAGACACGTTGCCTTTCTTCACACCAACCGTATCTGGTTTCCTCATTGTTTCCCTATCAACCTAGAGGCATCAAAACATGGTGTCAGTAATTTGTCTGATGTTCAGAATACATCGGCAAGCGGATACGTACACAACACGTTAAGTGTTTTGGCGTTAGCGTATCAAAACCTAAACCCAACTCGATCTTACACTACCGACACACTTTACCAATTTCGTTTGTTGTTCTCCGCCACGCAACACAATCTGATGACTCGTCGTAGGCACCGGTTCCGGCGTAACTTACAAAAGCAACTCTCGTATTAGCGTAAACTTCTCTAGATACAATGGTTGTTTGATGTGGCACTGACCCTTGCTTCACTCCTGAAGTGGTAGGTTAGGACGAGCCCCGTGCTTAAGGTAACAACGCCTTTTTATCACAAAGAAGAAGTCAGAAAAGAAATTACCACGTGTGTGTCAGTGGTAGATCACCATGGTCTGCGCCACAGCTCCGAAACCCCACGATCAACTGGGAAGCAAAGAGCCTGAAGAGAATGGGTAAACTTCAGCCAGCACGCAAGACCTATGTTTAGAGGCCCCTTTATCGTTGCAAGCCCTGAGGGAAAAGGCAGATACCTCTCTTCTGGGGTCCAATTCATGGCGTAGCGGGCGGGGGTGGCGGGGGGGAAACGTTAGCAGAATCTAAACCGGTTGTCCGAGACTATCGGGTAGAGTGTGAGAATTCACCGCAGCGGAAGATTTCTCAAAAGCTTAGGACTTCGCACGGCCTTCTGCGGTGTGATATTTAGTTCTAGCGTGTACGCTGGACTAAACTGTAAGGTCGGGACTACGCGGGAAAAAAAAGGCGGCTTTTGTTTAATCGACAATACTGCTTCCGACGTTTCATCTACTCGAATGCAAAGAGTTATTGCGAGACTGGACAAATATCTCTTGAGGTGTATTATAGATTGCCATATATTAAAGAAATCCGATTTGACTCGACAGGCAATCCTAGATTTGACGGTTTCATCTGAGAACGTGTCAGACTGATTTTGTTCAGGACAGAACGTGGCGCATTGTCGCCAGTGTTGCAAAGTGGACTGTTGACGATTCTTTTTTTTTTGTTTATGTTTTGATAGCAGCTCTTTTAACAATTCTCTTAAAGAAAGGGAGATGTAAAATATCCCCAAACCCCAAAAACGTCATTTGTAAAGGGAAAAAAACCATGCGTCCCCCTACCCCCAAATGCAAGAGTACGCCCTCCCAGGGCTCTCTGGCAATAGGGCTGAGCAATAAACACGTGCCTTTCTACACACAACACGTCTGGTTTCCTCATTGTTTCCCTATCAACCTAGAACATCAAAACAGTAACCTTTTACAAGGCGGGAAAAATTCTGACCAATGGTACTCACCCTTTTGACAGATAGGAACGGGATAAGGAAGTGAGGGGAGTGAGAGAGGGCCAGAACAAGAGGAGAGAACGAAAAAGAGAGACAGAGAGGAAGAGGTTCTGGTGTAGGCTCTGCACGAGAGAAAGGCAGAGATGAGGGAAGGAGTGAAGAGAACCGAGTTGAAGCATTAGCACTAGATAGAGTCTGCAGGGGAAGGACTAAGGAGAGATGTTGAGAGAGAGAGTTGCTAACTGATGAAGAAAAAAAAAAGAAAAAGAAAAAGAAAAGAAAAGCAACCATGTCCATTTGATAGAGCAGACTAGAAGAGAGAGAGAGAGTGCAATGCGTTAATGCAGGAAGAAAGAAGGGAGAACAGATCGATGTCTGGTAGTCACTGTTCAATCTGAACCGGGGTTCGACCTCATACCTGGCAGCGCCACTTTCATCAGCAGTCCAACCTGACCAACGCCAGCGGTCTAACCTGACCAGTGCCAGCAGCCCCAACCTGACCAGTGCCAGCAGTCCAACCTGACCAGTGCCAGCAGTTGTGTCGTGACTGGTGTTTGTGAAAGTGACAGTGAAAAGAAAAGAAAAAAAAAGAAAGGAAAGACAGTGATTCGTAAATAGTTTAAGATCACCTGGCCAGGTAAAGTAGAAATCTATTTATACCCGGGTTAGTTATGATGATTTAGATGAATGGTTTTGTGAAGTTCAAGGAAAGAGAGAATGTTTTATTTTGTTTGACTCCATGCGCATTGATGTTTTCTTCCATGATTATGTGTAGTAAAGTTATAGACTTTACTAGTGGTTTGATGTGACGAATGCATGATATATGAATGAGATTGTAAGCAAGCTGTGAGTGTGTTTGGGCTGTGCGCTAGTCCTTCCTCCACTGACATACCCCCGAGGTTGACAAGTAGAAATAGTAAACAATTGCAGGCACAAAGGGAAAAATCTTTGTTAGCGCACGCCACCTGAACAGACCCCAACAAGAACCACAGACCACACGTGAAGAGACTCGCACGTGCAGAAATGGAATCAGGTCTCGCACGCTATAAAAGACAGATAGCGTGCCCCAAAAGAATATCCTGAGGAGAGCGAGAGGTTCGAAACAAGCTTGTTGATTTCGTACTTTTGGCATAGGTGTCAATCTTCCAAGAAAACGGTACAAGAGAAAGAAGGCAGACAAGAAACGGACATTAAAGGTGCTGCTTTTCAACTGCCGATCGTGTCGCAAAAAAGCAGCTGAAATCCATGAATTGGTGACTGATTTAAAGGCCGATATTTTGGTCTTGACTGAAACTTGGTTGTACGATCGTGGTGACGAGTCCAACATCGCTGCTATGACCCCTGTGATTATGATTTCCACTCGTTTCCTCGTGTTGGATCACGAGGTGGTGGATTAGCCTTCATGATTCGAAAAACACCTTCATGCTGTGTTTCTTTCACTCCTGTGAAATTTTGTTCGTTTGAGTGTGTTGAAATGAAACTACGAGGCACTGCTGCTACTGTTTCTTTGGTTTGTGTTTACAGACCTCCGCCAAGTAAGTCCAACATGCTGTCTAACTCTGCCTTCCTACAGGAGTTTCCAGATCTGTTATCCTCTTATGCAAGTAACACGTAATACTGTTTGTTATCTTGGTGACTTTAATTTTCATTAGATGATTATTCAAAATCGCCAAGTGATTCATCTAAAGACTCTACTGACTGATCATAACCTGTCTCAATTTGTTCAGACACCAACTCACAAACATGGCCATATCCTTGATTGGGTGGTAGGAAACACTGAAGACAGCGTTCTCTCTGTGGATAAAGTTCGTGACTATGCTGGTCTTTCAGACCATTACGTTGTTGTGTGCAGTTTGAAGATCTCCAGACCCCCTCCTCGGAAAAGACTTGTTACGTTCAAGGAACATGAAAGCATTGTGTGTGGCTGTTTTTGACCAAGAGGTCAAGAGTTTTGCTCAAGGCATGCGTAAGCAGCAAAGCAATGCAGATGTTACACAATTACTTGAAGTGCTTAACGATGGCCTTCAGGAAATCCTGGACCGACACGCGCCTGCAGTGACTAGGTGTGTTACTGACCGTCCCTCAGCTCCTTGGCTCTCCGAGGACGTGAGAGCTGCTCGACGTCAACGCCGGCGCAGCGAGAGACGCTGGAGAAAGAGCCGATTGACCATCCACCGCCAGATCTTTGCAGCGAACAGGTGTGAGGCAGGGGACTGCCTCCAGGATGCCAGAGAGTCATACTACCGTGATAAAATTGACTCCTGTTCTTCATCAAAGCAGTTGTTTTCTCTTTCAAGTGAACTACTTGGCAAACAAAAGAAATTAAGTTTGCCCACGAACATTCCTCCTTCTCAAATCTCTCAACAATTTAGTGAATTCTTTGTAGATAAAATCAAAACCATCCGTGACAATCTTGATGCAAATCCTTCCCAACCAATTCTTTACGATAATACTGTGGACCACCTTTTTGTACTTTTAATCCTGTGGATGAAAAACTGATCAGCGATCTCATAAGTGAATCCTCCAGCAAAAGTTGTGTCCTTGACCCCATCCCTACTTCCCTCCTTAAACGGTGTGCCTCTCATTTGATTCCTGTGATTACAAATATTGTAAACAATCTCTCTCGTCAGGCATAATGCCTCCTCAGTTTAAGCAGGCAATGGTTACCCCTCTCTTGAAAAAGCCAGGACTAGACCTTAATAAGTTAAAGAACTATAGACCAGTGTCCAACCTCCCATTCCTCTCAAAAATCCTGGAAAGAGTTGTGCTGAAGCAGCTTCAGGCTCATCTTTCAGACCATGGTCTTCTTGAGCCCTGTCAGTCTGCTTTTTAGGAAGAATCATAGCACTGAGACTGCTGTATTTAGCGTACTGGACTGTTTGCTGTGCAAATCCGACAGTAAACTTGTTTCTCTCGTTAGCCTTGCTTGATCTGAGTGGGTGCCTTTGATACGCTAGATTCACACTACTTTACTTGAAGGCTTAGGGTCACTTTTGGTGTTGATGGGATAGTTCTTCAGTGGTTCGAATCATACATCAGAGATAGATCGCAGGCGGTGGTTTGTGGGGTGGTTAAGGTCTACTTTGTCACCTCTTTTGTATGGAGTACCACAGGGTCAGTATTGGGCCCAGTGTTGTTTACATTGTACTCACAGCCCTTGTCGATGTTATCTCAGACCATGATTGTGATTTTCACAAGTATGCTGATGACACTGAACTTTCTAAGAGTGGCACACCTGATGTGTTTGTTTCTGTTCAATCTGGGGTGTCTCGGTGTATCAGCAGTGTGCAGGAGTGGATGACAAGTAATAAGCTTAAATTAAATTGTGAAAAGACTGAAGTCATGCCCGTTGGAACCTCCTCCTGCCTCAAACTCGTTGAGTCAGAGTCAATGGTTGTTGATGGTACTGAATTACCTTTCAATAAGTCTGTCGAATACCTTGGTGTTACCATTGATCAGTGTCTGACCATGCAGAATCAAATATCTGTAGTCTGTCGCTCATCCTTTTTAGAGCTGAGACGTATTGCTTCCATCCGACGCTTTTATATCCAGGGAAGTAGCTGTCAGGCTAGTCTGTGCCATGGTGATGTCAAGATTGGACTACTGCAACTCTGTTTATGCTGGGCTTCCCACAGAACAGATTGCTCGGCTGCAGAGAGTCCAAAATAGCGCTGCACGACTTGTTTTGAAGAGGAGGAGGTGTGAGCACATCACTCCCATGCTGATCGAACTGCACTGGCTTCCCATACAGTATCGGTGGCAATTTAAACTGGCAGTTCTTGCTTTCCGCCACTTCAATGAATCTCTTCCTCACTATCTCTCTTCTTCTCTCTGCACCTACCAAAGCTCTCGTACCCTTCGCTCTTCTTCACAAAAACTTTTGAAAATCCCTAAGCGTTCTCTGAAATCTGTTGGGCGAAAGAGCCTTCAGTTTTAGAGCACCTTCTATTTGGAACTCCCTCCCTGAAGACCTTCGTAATCAGCCTACTCTTTTCTTCTTTTAAATCTCAGCTCAAAATTTACCTCTTCAAAAAGGCCTATTCTCTTCTGTAGATGACTAGATCTCTCCTAAATTTCTCCACAACTAGTTTGGTGAGGCAGTTTATGCATGCTGGTGGCGTCTGCAATTGTGTATTTTCTTTTTGCTGTGTGCATGAATATTGTATGAATAAGTGCAAATGGTGGATGTAAGCGCATTGAGTTGTACAACAAGAAATGCGCTATATATAGTATTATACATTATTATTATTATTAATACTTCATTTTTTAAAAATATTCTTAACAAATATATATATATATAATATATATATATAATATATATATATATATATATATATATAACCACATACATACACATACACACACACATACATACACATACACACACATACACATACACACACATATATATACACATACACACACATATATACAAACACACCACATACACACACACACCCGGCGATACATAATATATATATATATATATATATATATATATATATATATATATATATATATATATATATATACAGTAAAACACGGGGTCAAGCTCAACCGCTCTCAACCAGTTTCGAGCGGCCGACCTTGACCCCGTGTTTTACTGTTCTCTCCTAGTAAACCCTACAAACAAACATACTGTGTAGGATTATCCGTTTTCAATACTAATTACTAAACTTTTCAGATTTTAGTTTTTGCTTAATCCTACGTTTTTCCTGGTCATTTTCAATAACATCATTTTCACGCAGACATTCATCAAATGAGTCTCTGTCTTTCATGTGAAATAAAACTACAGTCTTTAACTGTTCTCTAAAGTCTTTTAAAACTGAGTTATATTTTTGACATAAAATCCACACACTTATTCCAGCATGTCTTCCACTGAAAGCAAGTTTTGACAAAGTGTTTCTTTTTTTAACTATGTCTCTTTCTGCCGAACAGTCATCTATAATAAATAGTGTCTGCGTTCCTTCAAACAGTCTATAAAAGTGTTCTAAACACTCACTCAGTTTATTGCTAGGATCAACTAAATATATGTCATCATCTGTCCATATAAACCTTCTATCATGATATGCTTTGTTCCATTTAAGAGTTGGACAGAAAATTGCAATATGATCAAAATTATAACGATAAACTGTTTGTAATAGGTCGAGGATAAATATTGTTTTTCCACAACCAGTCTGTCCACAAATCAGCGAACAATGAGGGGTTTTTATCATAAAGTTTAACATCGGCATTGACACCAAAGTCGTCTGCTCCATAGTTTTATAACAGAATTTAATCTAATCCAGTTATTGTTTTTATCATGCTCTCTGTTAAAACTTGTTCAGTATAATAAAATCCTATAAGATCTAAATGTGTAAGATTAATCCAATTTAGTTCTGTAAGATTGTTTCTATTTAAGCCAATATTGATTTTGCTGCTTGTTGTTATGAGCTTAATATCCTCACCGTTGTTAAGAACGACGACAGTAACTTTAAGTTTTTCAACGTCTAAGTTTTGCCAGCTAATTAGAATTCCTTTTAAAAGGACGTCACTAACGCCCACAACCCCATTCCTCCCCTCATCTTTTAAGACAGAAATTTCAAATATCATTGTGAACGTGTCTCCTAATTTCATTTGTGGAATGAACTGTAATTTTGTAGAAGCATCTTTCAAAACTGATTTTTTTCTGTGGAGGATGTACTGTTTGCTCCCAAACGGTTTTATTTCAATCTCTTTCCGACTATTGTCCTCTGGCATAAGACTTACATGTAAAGGGCCAGAGTTGAATGCTTTTCTGAAACTTTTTTGACGGCTAAAAATGTAAATGGGCTTATGAATTCAAATTTTATGTCCCATTCTAAATATGGTTCTAAGTGCCATTTGCTGTCAGGTTTTCGAACTATTTTATATTCATACTGGCCAGCATTATTTGCTTCTACATTGTGCAGTTGCTCTAGTTTAGGAAACTTTTTGTTGTCGCCAACCTCTTTGCGTTTATAATCACCATCTTTAGTGTACTCAAAACCATACAAAGCGCCTATCTCACCATTTTGTTCAAAGTCCGCAACGTCTGCAAGGTCTTTTAATTCTAAAGTTATACACCTCACAGGCGCTAATGTAACTCCGGATTCTTCCGGTCCACGCGACATTTTTTAGTACAGCTTATTATTTTATTTCCAAAACAATGTGCAGGTTATCACATTTCACGACTTTCCCTGTTTTGTCTGCAATTTTTATATTAAATGATCCGACCCTCCCACAAACTAATCTTTTAAACTGTAAATTAGGGAATTGTATAATTTCATAATCGCAATATGCAGCTTTCCCTGATGGAAGAGCTCTTAAAACAGTTGAGGGCCTTCCATCATATAAGTTTTCATCAGTGCTCAGCTCGTCCAAATGAACATAGAGTAATGAATGTAATGCAAGATCGAGCGGATTTTCTCCTCATAAGTAGTTTTGTTTGGCGTAACTCCAAAACTATGAATGGGTCGATTGGCAGTTGTAAAGCCTAACATTTTAGCTAGCTCTCCATCAAAATAGTAACCTACTTCTTCTTTTTCAGGTTTGAAGGTCAACATTGTTTTTAGATTTGCATTGTTAAGTTTGAGAGTAATGTCAAAGTTACTCATTGCTTCTTTTAGTGAGCAAAACCCGTAATAACCATCAGGTATGGTTAACTGGCTAACTAATTGTCCTCTATTATCATATTTTTTAATCTTATTATTCTTCTTGGATTCACTTATATTAAACCAAACAACTTTGTAAAAAATTTCATGAAGTGCAACCATTCTGGTTCCGCAATCGTTATCAATAGCATGTTCTAAAAACGAAGGGCGGTCTTGAGTTGTTATTGTTACAAACATTTTTTAAACGAAATAAAAATGAGTGCATTCAAATATACTAATGCAAAATATTCTGTTGGGCCGCACTACAATCTTAAAAATATAACAACTGATACTCTTGACATTTCTGTGACTCAGTCTGATGCCTTTCAAGTAAAGGTGAGTACGCCATTAAACAGATATCTTAACCCCCCTATTAAAAAAGACTACATCGCGAAAGTGTGGTTCAGTCATCCGATGCAGTTTTATCAGAACCAGTTAAACTTTGCTGTGTTTTGTGCGTCAACTGGGTGTGGAGTGTCGTATGCTGATCACTTAAATCATCCTGATCCTTTGGTGAGGTCAGTGTACAGATTTCATTTCTATTACACCTTCAGACGTATTTTGACTGAACTGCAAGCTCCATTACCAAATGACAAACCGTTTAATCCATTTAGCAACAGAATAGACATGAAGGCTTTTGAAAGGATCTGTAACGAATTCAATATTAAGGCTAAGACAGACTTTAGACAAAAGTTGGATCTTAATCATGGTCTAGGCACCCCTTATTTTTGGGGCGTGCACAGAAAGTATAACTATGACTGGAAACCTCCTTACACATCTTTCTCTTCAGGCACGGCTGTTCACCTCGGGTCCATAGAGCAAGAGCATAAAACAGCATGGACAACATTTATCTTAGACACTTCTAAGGGCCTAACTAAAGCAGGAATAGAACGAATAAACGACTCTGTTCATACTTACGTTTGGTGTTTGCTAGGTTCGCAAGCACAAACGAGATCGAGCATAACTGATCCTTCTACTGGTTTTGATGCGCAAAAACAATACTTAGCAAATTTAGAGGACGCCATTAATTCTACAGTTGATTTACCTTCAAGTATTAAAAGGTACCAAAATGTTTTACAATACGCAAGATCGAAAGTAGACTTTGCTGTTGGTACTGGTTTATACATGCTGCCTTCTGACCTCAGACTCCAGATAGGAACAATAATAAACTACAATAATGAAATCCTTGTGGCAGGCAATGAACAGAAGGTCGGGAAAAACGAAATAAATTCTGAGCCAGTAATATTGCAAGCAGTAAACAAACAAGTCGACCCCCCAAGAATAAGTCATCCAATCCCCATGGCCCAAAGCCCGAAGACCGTTGAAGAAGTCAAAAAAAATAATGACCATGAATCTGAAAAGACAGCACTTGTTTTTGGATTAACTTGCTTGGGATTACTCGGTCTTTATTTTACTAAAAATTAACCCGACTATTAAGAGAACTAATGCCCATAAGTGCTCGGCTATAAAGCCAACTACTTTGCTTGCAGTAGACAAAAGCCAGCTAACAACACCCCCTAATATACCCGGTAAAGCGTCTATAGCTTTACTGGCTAATTTTTTTAATAAACCCGCAAGATGATCAAGCTGTTTTTTTACCCATGATTTATCAGGTGGTGATGGAGGCGATGGCGATGGAGGCACTGGGATTTGACCACCGCCGCCTGTAATAGCCATCACCAGTGTACTTATTGCAAATCCTAAGGCTGTTATAACGCTTGCTAATGTGACTCCTTGCTCTCTAAACAGTGTTCTTATTCTTTCTGCTAGCGTTGTGTCTTCATATGAAATTCTTTGGATAGTTTCTCTTATTCTGCTCACTTGAGTTCGTAATTGTTCTCGGTTAGTAGACGCCGCTTCTATTCTTAGTAATCTCAGTTCTTCAAGTTCTTTTAGTCTTTGGGTTATTTCTTCTTTAATATCATGCCCTAAGTTGGCGGCATTAGCCTCAACGAGTTTTTCTTTTTCTCTTTCTATACGCTCTTCTAGTTCACTCAGTTTGCTAAATTGTTTAATAATTCGCCTCTGATGGTTCTCAAAGCACGATCAAGGGCCTCTAATTCTCGCGTGGGTAGCGGGGAATCATTAATTGTTTTTAATGCTGTTTCTTCTGAAGAACTGGTTTCTGCTTCTATTGCATTTATTATTTTATCTGCTGATTGATTTAAAACTTGAAGTTCCATGTTTTGTATTTGGTTATCTGTTGGGAGTTCTTGTAGTGTGTTTTGAAGTTTAGAAACAGCCTCCCTATCTAATTTTGGTTTAGAAATGCCAAGGCGATTTTGTACGCTCGCACTGAGTCTTTGTCTAATTGTACTCAGGGATAAAAACTTTAATGGGTCTCGTTTAGTTGTAAGCTGAACACGTTGTCCTTGGTCGTTTCTTACAAACAAATGGCCATCATCATCTCGTTCAAAATCATTAGGGTCTAAAACTTCGGGAGGTTCAAGGCCTAAAGTTTTGTAAAATGATCTAACATGACTTTCTGTTAATTCACTCCGCACTGAGAGCGCTGAGCGATGCTGTATCAAAGGAGCCGTTTCACTCATGTCGTCTCCAGGATCAAAAACATCATAATCTTCTTCGCCTTCAATGCCTGCCATGTTTCTTAAATAATAAACTTTTTATTTTGTTTTATAAAAAATGTCACAAGCATATGGTTCAATTCTCGACCCGCATAGAAGACTGAAAGAGCCCTTTGGTGTGAAGGGAAATAAACGGAATATTACTGTTCCAAATAATCCATCTACTATTGATGCAGATCAAATTCTTACTGTCAAATTTCCAGACCTAGGAGCAGATGAAGTGATTGTGCCAGGCTCTGCGCGTCTTACTTTTAAAATAGAACTCGAATCAGCAACAGACCCAAACAGGACAGTTGTCCAGAATCTGGGGCGGGCAATCGTTAAGAAAATTTCTATAAAACTTGAGGGGCAAGAAATATTTTCTTTACACAATGCAGACATATTTTTAACCTATTCTGATCTATGGCTAACGGGAATGAAAGGGCTGACTTTGCGTTTCAAGGAATCGAAAATGAAGAAGCACTAAAACATAGAATAGGCGCTGAAGATGCTAAAGACGGCAAAAAGTATGTAGCAGTAAATTTTGCGTATGGAAATCGCTTTTCCATCCCTTAGATTTTGAGTTGTTAAAAGCGCATGCACCGTACTTTCAAGGAGCATTAAAAGACAGATTGTCATATGAACTAACTTTTAATGAATACAAACGTGTTATCAAATCATCAGACACCGAAGCAAAGTACAGCATTTCTGACATCTCGTTAGAGTTTGATATTGTTAGCAACCCTAATTTAGCAAGGCTGATTGAGCAACAATATCAGTCAAAATTAGCAATATATTACGAAAGAGTGATTCACCATACAACATATCCCAGAAGCAGGGCAGACACTATATGGAATTTTAGTTTTAGTGCCGCAGCAAGATCGCTTAAAGGTATTTTATTGCTGTGTGAAGATGAAGAACCATTCAAAAGAGGAAGTGAAAAGTTTATTAATCCTAAAATAACGAAAGTACAATGTTCGATTGAGGGTAGTCCTAACCAAATCTACGCTAGCGGTCTTAGACCTTATCAGCATTTTGATGAAATAAGAAAATTGTTTGGGGGGTGGGAGGTGTAAAGCCCAACGGTAGACCTTGTGTCTAAAGATCTTCACCTTCACAGTGTTAGGCTTGATGATTATTTAACAACAAAATACGGTTTATGGATTGACCTAAGATCGACAGAGGATAATCAGTTGCATGGAAGTGGGAGAACTGTTAAAAGACGGAATAAACATTAAAATTTGATAAAGAAAAAGATGGCGATAAACCAGTTAATGTACATTTTTTTTTAATATATTGTAGCATTCTTATTGTTATAACGTCTTAGCTTTGTGCTTTTCACTTTAGTTTTTTGGGTGGAGTTTCGGTTTTTAGTTTGATAATATTTTTTGACCCGGAAGTGGTTGAAAAAAATTCAGTTGAGTTGACCCCATGGGCTGCAAAGCAGACAGTTGTTCATTAAACAAATGAAACTGTATCATAGGAAGTTTGTGTCGCTTCATTGGTGACCCCGACGTGATAGAAGCTCTTATGAGTGACCAAGCTCTCCATCTTTCTTATGAAAAAAGAAGAAGACGCTACGACCACTCGTAGTATGGAAGCCTACGTCAGAAGCTATCCAGCAACTTGCTGACGCCATTCGTCAACAAACGCTCGCTCATGCAGACAAGCAGTCCCCCACCCCCTACAGGGGCCGCTGTTGCTTTCAAAGCCCCCCCTTTTTTTGGACAACCTAATGCCAGTGCAGGGTTTTTTTAAACGCCTGGAAGCTTCCTTTGCCACTCACACACCGCCCATTACAAATGCCCTTACCAAATTCCATATGTGGTTCAATTTTAGACTCGGCTACTTCCAGCATGTCCAAGCAGTAATTGAACCCCCCCCGGCTACTGAGAAATACAAGGCCCCTCAAAGCAGATTTTTAGATGCATACGAGGCAACACAGTTTCAAAAGACACTGCACTGTTGAATATGCATGGTTTAGGGGAAAGACGCCTACAGAGCTACTTCAATACATGCGTTCATCAACTCTGAACCCCAGACCCTGTTTCGTGCCCTTTTTCTAACCAGCTTCCTCCTGAGTTCGTCGTATATTAGCAAGACTCCTGAGGTTGATTTTGACACTCTTGCAAAAACTGCAGATCGTATTCTCGAAGTGGATTTGCCAGCCCAGCTTCTGGGGCAGCAACTTGTCAACAAGCTGACCCTGCTCTCGGGGATAGAGACAACAGCAAATGCAGTGGGTCCATACACAAACATTCACAATTCATCTGCTGCTGAGTTGAATCCCTTTAATCGAGATTTCAAACCAAAGAACCGGCACACATCAATCAAACACAGATGACCACCCTTCATTTACCCTGTGTAAATATCATTCAAGGTTTGGGTGGCATGGCTAGGCGCTGTGAGACCACGGTGAATGGTAGGCCTTGTGCTAGGCTCCATCACAAACTCAAGGAAACCCACAACTCCAAACAGACTTTGAAGGCTCAACATCACGGACTTTTGCAGCCCAGTTCAAACGCTGCTGATACCATAGACACTCGAGCCCACACAAGCAACACTGGTACCATTACAGTGGCTGATCTTCTTTCTGGACGGTCTTTCCTTGTCGACACGGGGGGCAGAAGAGTCTTTTTTTTCCAGCGACGCTACAGGATCGAAAAAAATCTCGTGGACCTAGCCTCGTGGCTGCCAATGGTTCAGCTATCCCTCCCTATGGAAAGCGAGACATTCTGCTAGGATTTGGCAAGACGCCAACTTCACCCAAAAGTTTTTGGATCGCGGGATGTCACTCAACCCATTCTTGGTGCAGATTTTTTCACCTCTCATCAACTGGCAATAGACCTCACTAACAGAAGACTGGTCTCCCTTGATGGCAATTTGTGATTCATGCTCAACTCACTCGCTCACAAACTCCACGCATACACAGAATCCACTCCAGGTACGAAGCAATTGTGGAGGATTTCCTGAACTGTTAGTTCCATCTTTAAAGGGACAACAAACACGGTGTTGTTCATCACTTTCCCAAAACCACGGGCCCCCAGGGCATGCACGAGCTCGTCCCCTTGATCAGGAAAAGTTCACCGCGGCTAAAGCAGAATTTGATGAGAGGGAGCAACTCGGTATTGTCCCCGCTCCCGTTCTCCATGGTCTTCACCCTTCCCACATGGTCAAGAAGAGTAGTGGGGCTGGCGCCCTTGTGGTTGACTATCGCGGGCTCAATGACATGACCAGAGATGACCGCTATCCCCTGCCCCACATTCAAGACCTCAATGCAATCTTCTGGAAAAAACAGTCTTCTCCAAGATTAAACTTGGTGCGTGGTTACAATCAGATACCTGTTGCCCCAGAAGATATACCAAAACTGCAGTGATAACTCCTTTTGGCCTGTACGAGTTCTTGAAAATGCTTTTGGCTTGAAGAATGCAGCTCAAGCTTTCCAACGGCTCATGGATGGAATCCTGCAAGGCGTTGATTGCTGTTTTGTTTACCTGGATGATATCTTGGTGGCAATTTAAAACTCCAAGCAGCACGAGACAGACCTGCGCACTGTTTCAGTTTATTTACTCTGAACGGTCTGGTTGTCAACATCAAGAAATGCATCTTTGGTCACTCATCCCTTTATTTCCTGGACATATGATCTCAGCAGCTGGAATTCAGCCTCTACCAGACAAAGTTCGTGCGATTGCAGAATGCCAACCCCGCAGACAAGAAAGCACTTGAGCGATTTCTCGGGATGATGAATTTTTTTCACAGATTTCTTCCTGGAATCGCCAAACGCTTTTTACCACCACTGAGGCAACAAAAGGAAAATCTAAGAAACTCATCTGGACAGCTGAATGTCACTCGGCTTTTCAGGAGGCAAGTCTGCTTTGGCTTCGGCTGTCATGCTTCATCACCCAGATCCTCAGGCTGAGACGAAGCTTTCTGTGGATGCATCGGATTCTGCTATCGGAGCAGACTGTCACAACGACATGAGGACATTTGGAGACCCACGCTTTCTTTTCCAGGAAACTGTTTACCTACTCAGCGGCGCTACTCCCCCTTTTGATCGCGAGTTGCTGGCCATGCACAGCGCCATCAACATTTCCGCTACTTTTGGAAGGCAACAATTCTCCGTATACACGGATCACAAGCCGCTGACTCATGCTTCACTAGTGACACCGACAGATCTCCACGCCAAGAACGACAGCTTTCTTATATCGCTGAGTTTACTACAGACATCAGGTAATCAGTGGGTCGGAGAACATTGTACCTGATACTCTCTCCAGGGCCCTGTTACAGACACAGACCCGGGGATTTCAGACCCAGAGCCACTGATCGCTTGCACTTTCACCAGTTCCTGCAGTAGATCTTCACCCGCTAGCTGCGGCCCCGGTCACTGACCCCCCAAAATCAACGACCTGCGGCTAACCCTGGATCCCTCAAACTACGGATGTCTCTCTGGATGGGTCCAAATCCCGTGGATTTTTCCACCAGCCGCCCACGTCCAGTGGTTCCCCCCTTCATGGGCAAAGGACGGTCTTTGACACTTTTCACAACCTTTGCCACCCTGGATCTAATCCTACCATCCGTGCCATTTCCGCCGTTACGTCTGGCCCGGCCTCAAAAAGGGCGTGAGAAACATGGTACGCACCTGCCATTCATGCCGGCAAGCAAAAATTGGACGTACACCAAGGCTCCTTTGTCTCCCTTTGAACCTCCTGACAGACGTTTCGGCGACATACACGTTGACCTTGTCGGACCCCTTCCCCCCTTCAGAAGGCAACAGCTACCGCTCACTATTGTGGACAGGATTCCACCCCATGGCCTGAGGTCATTCCCCTCCCAATGCGAGGCCGTCACCTGCGCAAAAGCTCTGCTACGTTTTGGATTGCACGTTTTGGAGTCCCAGACACCATCACCTCAGACCAAGGCCGCCAGTTTGTCAGCACGCTATGGCGTGAGCTTCACATGGTACTCGGCGTTCACCTAGAAACACCACGCTTATCACCCCCAGGGCCCTGAATGTAAACGTTTCACCGCATCTGAAAGCCCTCCCAAATCTCCCTGAATGGTCACCTGGAGGGTAATTACCTGTGGTTTACTAGGTTAGGACAACATGGAAAGAGATTGGATGCGGCTCCCCAGTCTTTTCACCTAGGGCCCCAAAACTCAGGAACTGGGATTTTCCCTTCCCATCTGCAGATAAACTGATTCTACTAGCGCTTTTGTCCAGGAAACTCCAAGAAATTACGAAGCTGGCTCCTCCGCCTCCGCATCATGTTCCCGACTACGTCGGCCCCCAATTTACAGTTGCTGACCAAGTGTATTCGCGTTGACTCTCACAGGGGCCCTTTGGTAAGGCCTATGATGGACCATTTCGTGTTCTTTGCCCCGCTCGACAAATACTTTACATTTGAAAAATGGAAAATCAGCTCGAATTCCATTGCAGACTCAAACCCGCCTACTCATCGCATTCAAAGTCCCGCCTCGACAACCCGTTGCATCAAGACCTCCGCTGAAGCCGACAGTCACGTTCTGAGTGGTGCCCTGTACAACAGCAGGTGCCAAGACACTGCAAGTGTTCCAGCCAAGGTTCAGCAAGACCATATCCTTTGCAATCTGACACTTATGAACCAATCGTTACAAGGTTCTGGTGACTGGTCAGAAACCGACGGATCTCGAACAGTCATAAATGAGTCGGTTTTGAAATGACATGATCCTTACCTGAAAATGAAATCCTATTTTGGTTTGGCATCTGAATCAAATTCCCTTGGACATTCCTGAAAACTGGATTTCTTTTCTTTTTCTTCTTAAACATTTTGACGTTCTGGGGGGAGCCTTGAAACATTCTTTTTGTATAACGTCTTATCTTTGTGTCAATAGTATTTTGGTGGAGTTTCGGTTTTTATTTGATATATATTTGACCCGGGAAATGGTTGTAAAAATTCAGTTGAGTTACCCCATGGCTGCAAAACAGACAGTTTCATTAAACAAAAAGAAACTTATTGGAAGTTTGTGTCGCTTCAATATGATGCGCAGCTGAATATTCAAGATAACAGATTAAAAGATATACAATACTAATTATTTTTATTTTTAAAAAAGCATGTCTGTTTAGGTTATCCAATGGCCTACAGCCCGAAACCACCAAAAGAAGGGTAGTTTAAAAAACCCTGAAAAAACCCTTTAGATTAACAAACATTACACAAATGCAACAAAACTAGAGCAAGACCTTTCAAATTCAGCAAACAAACAAGGTATTCTGGCCTTAATGCGTTAACATATGTTAATACTGGGGCATCACTTTGAGTGGTCTATCAGCCGAACGAGTGTAGGTCTCTTAGCAACAGGCGTAGTGCGCCCGCAGCTTACTCTAGGGGTTTGTCTTTGCTCTCCCTGTCTATTAGCTGTAAATGCTGCTAGCAAAAAATAAAATAAACTCCAAAAGCAAACACACTAGGTTCAACTAATAACAGCTAAACTTAGTTCGTTCAAACTGACAATAAATAAAGCGCTAGTTGACTCAAACATCACGAATGAAGAATTTAGTCGTTTACAGGCCGATTTTGATGACTATAAAAGACAAAAGTTTGATCTTCAAAAAAAGGCAAGGGCAAGTTTTTCTCAACAGCCAGACACCGAGCAGATAAAAAAGGAATGTTTAAAAAAAGTAAACGAGACATTAAACTCTGTTCTAAACAGCTCACATTAACAACATCAAAGGGCTTTATACTTTAGTTTATGAGTCCAAGCACAAAAAGACCGTTGATATTGATTCTGATTAATTTTTTTTTAATTTAAATAAATATTTTGAGTTAGAAAAGAAACTCAACATGGCTGAGATATATGAAGGACCGGACGAATTGTTTGAAGGAATGCTTAAGGATGAGCGTTTGTCAAAAGCTTTAAATGATATTAATCTAGAAGTCATTGATCCAACAAACGTACAGGCAAGCGTTGTTCATGCTATTTCTCAAGTTCCAGGTAAACTAACAATAGACCCGCCAGTTAAAGTAATGTTAGCTGTTTTAATCGACTATATAACAATAAATGAAGAAAATCTAGAAGTCTGGGTCTCAACTAAACAGCAGACTATTCTTTCTCATAATGACTTAACGCCTGGTTGGGCAGACCAACTGCTTACACAGTTTGATGAAGCCGCTGAAGAAGCCAAAATGAGAGGCTCTGGTTGGGCAGAGGGCGAAGTCTTAGAGATCAGATTAAAACAGTCTAAGTATGCACCGATTGTAGGCAAGGCTTACATTCCGCTACCTCCAGCATTGGTAGCGAAAAGAGCAGTTCTAAACATAAAGAATTCGGACAACAAATGTTTTATGTGGTGTGTTCTTGCAAGGCTGCATTATATCCGCAAAAACGCAGAGAGAGTATCTAACTATGAACCTGACAGCAATGATCTTAACTTTAGTGGAATATCCTTTCCTGTTAGTGTAGATCAAATTGATCAGTTTGAAGAACAAAACAAACCAATAACTGTTAATATCTACACATGGGATGAGGAAACAAATCTGCAACCCATCAGAGTGTCCAAAAACAGCCCAACAATAGGTGATCCAGACAAAAATCATGTTGACTTACTACTGATGTTTTCGCCAGCAGGGCTACCGCATTACACATTGATACGAACAATGAGTAGATTATTGACGCATACTTCAAAGCAAAAAATTAAACAAGAATTCTGTAGAAAATGTTTAACAAGAATTCCATCTGTGCAAGCCGCGAGTGAACATATAAAACATTGTATCAGCCCAGTTGACTGTAATACAGAACTAATTACGCCCCCACCCGGATCTAAAGTTAGTTTTAAGAACTGGAAACGGCTGCAAACAAGTCCATACATTGTTTACGCAGACTTCGAGTCGCTTATTGTTCTTTATGAGGGACCAACCCCACAGAGACTTCCTAAAACAGCCTTAGTGAGTAATCATCAGATTTGTTCATTTGCCTTCATCGTTGTCAGGTCGGATGGCGTCCATTCAGAGCCAGAATTATATAGAGGACCAGATGCTGCAGAATACTTCTTAGAACGCATGCAGCAAGTGCGTAACGCCTGTTCTGATAAACTGAATCTCTCAGACATTATTATGACTCCTGAAGATCACAACAGTATGACTCAGCCACACATTGTTGGATTTGTGGTTTAGGCCTCTCATCAGACGAAGCCAATCCAACAGTAAGAGACCATGATCACATTAGCGGAAAGTTCAGAGGAGCAGCGCACAGTAAATGCAATCTTCAACTAAAGTTTGAACCAAAGACATGGAAGCTTCCCATCTTCTTTCATAACTTGCGAGGTTACGACTCTCATCTTATAATGCGAGCAGTAACCAGCAAATTCAGGTAGCATGCATTGTACAGTCATCAGAAAAGTACATGTGTTTCAGTTTAAATAACATGTCTTTTTATGACTCTATGCAGCACATGATGGGATCATTAGAGTCACTGGCTACGTCCTTAAAGTCCTGCCCAATAACGGAAGAATATTTTGACCCAACTCTTGTTAGAAAGGGCGTTTACCCTTATGAGTACATGAACAGTTGGGAAAGGTTTGACGAAGATACACTTCCGCCTAAAGGCGCGTTCTTTTCTAGTCTCAGAGGAAAGGACATCAGTGATTCCGATTACCAGCATGCTCAAGATGCGTGGGAGAAGTTAGATTCTAAAACAATGGGAGACTATCATATGATTCATACTTGAAGGCCGATGTATGTTTGTTGGCGGACGTCTTTGAAAATTATAGGAAGACCTGCATGAAACATTACAGCCTGGATCCCGCGCATTATATTTCTGCGCCCGGGATGAGCTGGGATGCTTTCTTAAAGTTTACTGGAGTACAGATTGATTTATTGTCTGATTTACCAATGATTCAGATGATTGAAAACGGATTGCGGGGAGGAATTAGTATGGCGTCGCATCATTACTGTAAAGCAAACAACAAATACCTAGATGATTATGATCCAAGTAAAAGGTCTAACTATCCATGTATTTAGACGCAAACAATCTGTATGGTTGGGCTATGCGCAATCACTTCCATTACACAACTTTAAAATGCACACAGACGGCGGTACAAATAATATTCAAGGAGCATTAAAGTGGTTGAGCAGTTTAACGCCAGATCAACAGCGTGGATACATTCTAGAAGTTGACTTAGAATATCCTCAGGAACTCCATGACCTACATAATGACTATCCATTAGCGGCAGAAAGTCTAAAGATGAATCCAACAGAGCCGCCTAAACTTGTGCCTAATCTTCGAGACAAAAAAAAATTATGTCTGTCATTACAGACTTCTACAATTTTATTTAAGACATGGTTTAAAAGTTGACAGCTGTTCATCGTATAATTGCTTTTGATCAAGAACAGTTCATGAAACCATACATCATGAAGAACACTGATCTTAGAACTAAATCCACAGATGCTTCAGAAAAAGACTTTTTCAAGCTGATGAACAACAGCTGTTTCGGAAAGATTATGGAGAATCCACACAAGCGTAAAGATGTCAGATTGGTCACCAGAGAGAACGAGGCAATTAAGCTGACTTCAAAACCAAATTATCAGGACTTTAGAAGATTTCATGATCAGCTTTTTGGCATAATGATGAAGAAAAAGAAAGTCATATTGGACAAACCTGTTTTTTATTGGGTTTACTGTTTTAGAATTATCAAAGCTTTTGATGTTAGAATTTCTTTATGACTACTTTAAGCCTTGTATCCTGAGTCCAGAGTACTTTACACAGATACAGACAGTTTTGTTATAGATATCCCTACTGAAGACATCTATAAAGACATGGAAATAGAAGTAGCTAAAGGGCATGCGGGATGGTATGACACATCTGATTATCCTAAAGATTCGCCTTTGCATTCATCTGTTAACAAGAAGGTTTTAGGAAAGATGAAGGACGAATTATCTGGAGGGGTGATTAAGGAGTTTGTTGGTTTAAGGTAAAAAATGTACAGTATTTCGAGCCAGGAGAAAACCATTAAGAAAGCAAAGGGAATATCTCGCAGTGTTGTGCAGTCAAACATATCACATGACAACTACAAAGAAGCATTGTTCAATAAACATACTTTTCATCATGACAACGTAAAACTACGATCTAATCTACATGAGATCAACACAACAGTTGTAACAAAAAAGTCATTAGATAGAACAAACACAAAACGAGTATTTGTTGATCCAGAGTTTTCATATGCGATTGGGCACTGGAGAACAGCATAATTATATTTCTTCTTCACCGAGGGCTTCACCAAGGGGTTTTATATTTTTCATCAACTTTTATTATAAGCTCAATCATATCTTCATCCAATTCAGCTTGATGTGCTCGAATTTTTTTTATTATTTCAAGGTATTCTTTTCCCATATCTGATAATCAAAATATATGCCTAATAACAGAATTTTTTTCAAATGATTCTTGTAACATTTTCAAGGTCTCTTCCTTTATCATTCTTGTTTCGTTCTGCGCTTCCATTTTAGACTCAAATATATTTCTGTAAATTAATTAAGCATCTTAATGATATATCTTCTTCACCGGGGGCTTCATCGAAGGGTTTATATTTTTCATCAACTTTTATTATCAGATCAATCATATCTTCATCCAATTCAGCTAAATCTTTTTTCATGTTTGCTTGATGTGTTCGAATTTTTTTTATTATTTCAAGATATTCTTTTCCCCATATCTGATGATCAAAATTTGGGATTTTGGGTTGTAGGTGATCTGGATGTTTTAGCATGTCTTGATTAATCCTCGCAAATGTTTCCCTAATAGCAGAACTCAAATCATATGATTCCCGCATTATTTTCAAGGTCTCTTCCTTTATCATTCTTGTTTCGTTCTGTGCTTCCTTTTGAGCTTCCATTTTAACTTAAATATATTTACGTAAATGAGTTAAAGCGGAACTGTATCTGGTGGGATTATCTGCAGTTCTTCCTTCACAAAAGATCTTTGTGGAGCTGGTTGTTTTGTTGTGTCAGTTTCTCGTAAATAATACACGGGCGGATTCATCTTTACAATTCTTTTTATTTCGTATGGATCAACACTCCAAACTGGATCTGTTGCCCTGATGTGAGTGTCCCCTTCTGCTTCCCCCGGTAAATAAAGGTACCTTACTTTTAAACCAAACGGTAATAGTTTGCTGGTTGTACTGGCGTCTTCAGCAACATTTATTGTTTGTTTTTTGATTGCTTGTACTGGTTTTAGACCTTTAAATTCTTCATTATTCATTGCGCGCAAAACTGAGGGCAGTCTTCTAACCCATTCTGTGTTGCGAGAATTGTCAATCAGCTCTCTGTGATACTGGTAGGAGAAAAGTCTTTCAGATAACTGTTTGTTAAAGTTTTCAACTAAAGCCTGTGATCTGTGAACTCCTGGAATGCCTCTTTTAATGGTAACTCTATGTTTTAACAATAATTGATTTACTTGGCCTTTAAATTCTTTACCATCATCGACTTGAATCATGCGAGGATAAGTTAGTGGCCTCGTTGGTATATCAGTTGTATGGCAACAGCAACAGCAGAAGCACTCTTTTGTGTTAATGGTTCCGCATCTTTGTATCTTGAAGCTATGTCAATGACTGTGAGTGCGTACTTAAATCTTTTTCGTCTAATCGTATCATGAGGTAAATATAGAAGATCCATTTGATGGGTGTCGTTCGGTATTGTATTCACAAAGTGTGGTCTCTGTATTCGTCTAGGCGCAGGTAAATAAATTTGCCAAATCGCTTGTTTAGATAACCATTCTTTTGCTGTTTGTTCACTGACTCCCGCTGCTTGGCTTAGCTTTTTTATTGCCGTGATTCCCTTCCAATATCCTTTTGGCGAATAATAGATTTTGTTCATTTTTTATTCAGCCAATATTATGCGCAACAAAATACACAACGGTCATGCCAAAGACAATAAACACGATTTCTTGCATCTTTTGTTTTTCTGACGGCTGATAAAAGTCACTGAATTTTGGTGGGGGCAATGTCTCGATTGGTTTGCCTGTTACAAGATAATATTCTTTTATTGCTTGGTCAACGTCTTTAAATGTGTAAGCTGCATGTCCCTGTTTTTCAGTTTGTTATTAATAAAATCTAACTGCTCAATTCTCTGCTTTTCATAGTTATCTTGTGCTGCGGCTAGTTGCTCCATAGCTTTGTTATGTCTTTTTCTCTCCCCATCATCCCGCAGTTTACTAAATGCGTAATTACTTCCGCTAAAAGCAAGCACATTAACCACAGCGCCGCCTATCATCATTACGAGTGAAGCCATTTTTATAAATGTATTTTTTTAATTTTTACATATTGATACTATCAGGAATTATTCCTTGCTTAACTAGAAAATCTTTCGTAGCAAATGAAGCTGTTATAACAGCAATTAGCTTTGCTGAATCCTCAAAGTCTAGTTTGCCAAGATCTGCTGGTTTAATTTTTAACAGGCTTTTACCAAGCATTGTGTATCCTACACTTAGGCCTCCAATAACAGCAGAATGGTATACAAGGTTGGTAACAGTTTTTTCGGTGCTCATTTTTAAAAAATAAAATAATTATAATTAATAAAAAACATGAACAGCGATGATCTACTACAGCTACAGGGCAGCCTAAACCTTCCTGAACTTATGATTACAAATGATCAAGTTGATGACCAAGCTATTATGCCCAAAAAGGAAAGGTTGTATTCTTTGGCAGCATGTGGGAAAACAAAACAGTTCCTCGGAAATGAATTCAGCATAGAACAAATTCAACAAATGTCGCCACAAGACATTGAAAAGTATCATAACAGGTATGAAGCGCAACTGGGATCAAGAATGGTAAAAAGTGTAGGGCAAACTTCAGTTCTTAGTTTGTACACTAAACTAGTAAGTAAATTTGCGCCTATTGATTCTGAACAAGACTTTATGTATGATTTAACGCAGGATCCAGTTTTAACAAAGTCATTAGAGTCTCTAGGATGCGATCTGTATTACAGATTTGGAACATTATTGTCGCCGCTAATCATGGGATTAATTACTTTTAATCATATAGATTTTGTTTCCCTAAAAAATGACCGAGCCAGAAAATCAGCAGAATCAGAAAACATTGATTCAGGCGGAGAAAGTGACCAGTAAAAAGCCTCCTCATCCTGGGCGTGTTGCAGCAGGAAAAAAATTAGCAGAGTGGAACAAAAAAACAAAATTAATGTTACAAGCACATAATATAACTCATAATGAAAAAGTGCTAGAGCCGCAGCCAGTTGTTTCAGTGCCAGCTATAAAAACGCCAGAACAAGTTGATTCAAGACCTACGCCGCCAAAGTCTTCATGGAATATTGTACTTAAAGCAATTGTCATTTTTGGCGGCATTGCTGCTGGGGGTGGTTATTACGGTTATAAAATATATAAACAAAGACAGCAAAAACCAAAGCAGTCAAAAAAATCTCAACCACTAAATACAGAAGCCGAACAAAAAAGCATGCCAGAACCACCAACAACAAAAGATCATTTTGATCCATTTCAGATGCAATAATACTTTAAGAACTTAATAAATAATTATAAGTTAACTTGAATAAGAACTTGGTTGTACTTAGGGGATGACTTAGTTATGATCTTGGGATGACTTGAGTAAGAACTTAGAAGTTACTTGGGGATGACTTGAGTAAGAACTTGGGGTGACTTGATTAAGAACTTAAAGGTGACTTGATTAAGAACTTAAAATGACTTGATTAAGAACTTAAAATGACTTAAGTAAGAACTTAAAGGTGACTTGAGTAAGAACTTAAAGGTCACTTGATTAAACACTTTGTAAGACTTGAGTAAGAACTTAAAGGTTACTTGATTAAACACTTGGTAAGACTTGAGTAAGAACTTGCGTGCGTGTATGTGCATGCGTGGGGCATACATAAGGATGGGGGTGGGTGGGTGCAATACTTATTTATGTTTGAATGGGAATTTAACAGTAATAAGAGAGGGCACAGTTAGGAGGCTTGCTAGTTTCACCACTCTTAACTAGGCCAAACAGGCATGCCGGCACGTTTGACACAGTTAGAGGGCTTGCAAATCTATGCCAAACGGGCAGGCATGCACGTTTGACACAGTTAGAGGCCTTGCAAGTCTATGTCAAACGGGTAGGCATGAACGCCTGTCCTAGTTCTATGGCCTAAGCAAATAAGCACTGTGACTTGGTAATTAGCGAACAGTGCTACACCCACTATAATTAACCAGTAACAACACTGGCTTGGAAACTACGCGCGAACAGCCATTTATAGTAACAGTCAGCACACATCTCTCGCCTATTTCACAAAGAGTTTCACAAAGAGTTTAACTCTCCTCTTTGCACAGTAAAGTATATACCACACCCCTCCTCTTTTTTCATCTGGGCTTGACATCTTTTTCAGATATATCAGCTAAATCTTGGCCTTGAATCAACAAGCTTTCAAGGTGCTTGTGCAGTTCATCAATAGTAGGTTCTCGTTTTTCTTTCTCCTCACCTTCCAAAAAAGCAATACTTCTCTTTGGCTTAGGAGGTAAAGAACTGGGCTCGCCTGATTTTCTTTTGTTTAGATACTCCGCCATACAGTTGTAATAAAACACATGTTCATCTATAGCAAGAAGCTGTTCCTCTGTGAACGAAACACGTCCGTCTGCATTGGACGCCATGGCTAAACTGAGAGGCGCTGGTTCAAGATCGTCATGTCCGGTCACGCGGTATTGCACCCTCGCCAAGATAAGACCCAACACCACAAATTAAGTAATCAGTTGTCGGCCTAATGACGGGTCTCTGCAGTATTCTGGCAGTGTGGAAAATCCACACAAGCGTAAAGATGTTAGGCAGGCCGACAATGAGTGATTAAAGACATGGTGTGATCCGACCCAGCCTTACCTACCCCACCATTACCTAGTGTTTGTTTGTCTGTCTGTCTGACTGTCTACTTCGTTTTATAAGATTTGTCATGCTAGGATAAGTGTGTGGACTTTAAAATGCTTTAGAGAACAGTTAAAGACTGTAGTTTTATTTCACACGAAAGACAGAAACTCATTTAATGAATGTATGCATGAAAATGATGTTATTGAAAATGATCAGGAAAAACGCAGGATTAAGCAAAAACTAAAATCTGAAAAGTTTTGTAAATTAGTATTGAAAACGGATAATCCTACACAGTATGTTTGTTTGTAAGGTTTACTAGGAGAGAACAGTAAAACACGGGGTCAAGGTCGCGCCGCTCGAAATTGGTTGAGAGCGGTTGAGCTTGACCCCGTGTTTTACTGTTCTCTACATACATATATATATATATATATATATATATATATATATATATATATATATATATATATATATAACACACACACACACCACCAGTGCGCGCGCATGCATGTAGCATGTCTGCACATACGCATGCACGTGCGCATGTGTGCACATACACATGTACGCGTGCGCATGCATGTGCACGCGTGCGCGTGCATGCATGCATGCACATACATACACGCACGCACATGCACATACATATATATATATATTATATATATATATATATATATATATTATATATATATATATACATGTGTGTGTGTGTGTGTGTGTGTGTAGAAAGAAACTCATGGAGAGCGTGGCAGCAGAGAGCCTCAGAAGAGAAGCCCCCTTCATGCAAGTGTTTCGGCCCTTATCTCCTGACACTCTAGGGGGTTGGGCCACACCCGGTTCATGACTCCGGATGTCCCTCTGCTGTCCCCCTGCTTCAACAGGGCAGATTGCTTTACGTCACGTATGTAACTTTAAGGACTGCTTCAACAGGGCTGATTGCTTAAAGTCACGCACGCACACACACACACACAACACACACACACACTCACACACACGCACGCGCGCGCAGCGCGCGCTCTGCGAGCTTTTTACAGAACTTATGCTAAAGTATGATTGTTCTGTAGGCCTACTGGAGGTTGTCGAGCGATTGACAAGAGCACCCATTAGTACCAGCTGTCCAAATTCAAGGTTGTATTACAGTTAGGCTTAAGACTCTTAAATGTAATTCTCAAATAATGAAGTCTACTTGAGGTATTGTTCCTGTTGAGCACGAAAACAATGGCAACGATGAAGGGGACATAATTTTTATGAATACAAGTTAAGAAAGAAGGACATTTTTACAAAGGGGATTCGTTTTCTTGTCTTTGTCTTTTTGCTTTAAGGTGGCACCATGAAGCTGTTTTTTTTTCTCTTTTTCATGCATTAACAGAGAAACTCAAATCAGAAAAAGTTGACCGGTCGTGGCATGCGAATCTTTTAAAGTTTGATTTAGATTACATTAAGAGCACTGACAGAGTAAAACAAAGTTGACCGCACTACCCAAGGTCATATTTACGTGAGCTGTATCGGTTCGGTTAAGTTCATGCAGAACTAAAACATGGTATTGCATCAGTCAGACTTTTTCTGTGAATGTACCATGTGCTCTAATGCCTTATCTCCAACCATCACACACACACACACACACACACACACAGAGAATGAATGAATGAATGAATGAATGATTTTAATGAATTCAGGCCTTGGCCCATTTCATGAGTTGACATTTTTACATAAATTGGAGACGATTGAACATTGCATGCGTAGAGAGAGGAGGGGGGAGGGGGCAGGAAGGGGGGGGGGGGGGTGGGGGTAACGGGATGGGAGGGGTAGGGCATAGGGTGTGGGTGGTGGGGGAGGAGATCTCAATGTTCAAAGCACATATACTAAAACAGGGACAACACGTCCTCGAATACATTTCAAGCAAACTTACGGTTGTCACAAATCTCAAAACATTTAAAGACATACCAAGCCAATTGCCTTATTTTGACTTCACTATGAGTTGACATCAAATGTGAAAAACTGTCTCCATTCATTGCAAGGGCGCTATATTCTTCATATGTACATGCCTGATACTATCATATTGTTTGCATCGGAACAAAAAATGTGTTTCGTTTCAATTGCACCTGGACAAAAGCGGCAATTATTATCAACAGTCACCCCAGGTTTAACATATCTGTTACAATGTACTTTCAAATTAGTTATGCCCATTCGGAATCTAATTAAAGCGTCTCTGAAACATTCTGCTTTATACAACCTAATATAAACTTCTGGACACAGGTCAGATATTGAAGTCTCTGTAGAGAACATAACGTCACTGGTAGTCAATTGTGCTCCCAGTCTTGGCGGTTTCATATCAAGGAGTCTCTGTTTGAAAACATTACAAAATCGATTCACATCACCCACTCCCTGAGCAAGCCATACAAATCCAAAACCAGTTCTATTCAGTAAAAACCTCAATTCTGATACCCAGTTCCGTTTGCCGTTTAAGTCTAAATTCATGAGCATCCTGTACGCTTGCTTAGGTAAGCGCTTATCATTCATATGTAACAATCTGAACCAAAATTTCAAAGTTTCATAAAACCATTGATAATGAGAGGGTGTCTGCCGAGCTCACCATAAACCATTTGGTTTGGTGTTCGTAGGGCCACGTTAAGGTATCTTTTGCAGGCAAACAAATGAATTTTTTCAGTAGGATCGTCCTTTACCAAGATACTCCATATCTCAGCAGTGTACAACAAAACAGGTTGAATCATGGTATCAAATATTTTAAAAAAGGTTTTTCTTGTCATTTGGTTGAGAGAGCTGTGAGCTTTTTGACCTCAAACAAGGACTTTTTACTTTTGACTGCAAGCTGCTTTACACTGTTGCACATATTCATTGACGTGGTAACTGTAAAGCCTAAATACACATAACTATTTACAACTTCAATGTTAGTACCATTGATGAACCATGCTTCATGCCTTCCTAGATGCCCTCCCTTCCTGAAAACCATGATCTTGCTTTTGTCAATATTTACAGTTAGTCCGAGTTTGGTGCACATTTTACATACACAATCGAGCTGGCGCTGTAGGCCACTTGGCGAACATGACAATAATGCTAGGTCATCAGCAAACAGCAAAATAAAAAGTTCAACAAGGTCTGGTAGTAACTGGATACCATGTTTGCTGAATCCGGTGACATGTCTGCAAGCTCATTAAAATTACAGCAAAAGAGTTGGACTAAGGACACAACCTTGGCGCAAGCCTTGGGGACATTCAAAAAGCTTCGGTGAGTTCATTTTGAACTCTAACACGTGCAGTCACCTTAAGATTTAAGCTAGATTGCGTTCAAAATTTGAATGATACACCTGTCCTGTGTAATGACCCAAGCAGAGTGTCACGCTTAATTATATCAAACGCTTTTTGGAGATCGATTAAAGGCGACATAAGCTTACCACCAGGTCTAGACAAGTACTTCTGCGTTTAAGCATACAACGTAAGTACGTGATCCGAGTTGAATAACCTCGTCTAAAACCTGCCTGCGTTTCTCCGATTTTTTCATTCGCTTCCAGCCAGTTGTAAAGTCTTTTATTGAGGATTGAGGTGTAGCATTTACCAAGTAAGCTCAGAAGCGATATTCCCCTATAATTGTCGGTGACACGGGGGTTGCCTTTTTTAAAATGGGGACTATTACAGCACTTGACCACATTTCAGGGTACTGGCCTTTATCAAAAATATCGTTGAAGTATTCAGTCAAAAAGTGGACAACATGGGTTCCCGCTGTTTTCAGCATTTCAGCAAGAATTTCATCATGGCCACTTGACTTTCCGTTTTTCAACGACTTTATAGCTCTTTGTACCTCATCACTCGTGATCTTATCGTCTAGCGGGTCAAGCTGTACATTGGCATTTGTAGGTGGCAGATTAAAGTTGCTCGTTTGATCAGCCAGATTAGACTGGAACATATTCATAAAATGATTCTGCCATTCATATGTGGAGATGCTCTTTGGGGTGGTCTGCTTTCTTGACAGACCGGAGCACGCCTTTAACTCTTTCCAAAACATTTTAGGATTGTGACAAAGTATCTGAGAGGAGCTGGGGTTTATCCGCCTTGAATCGTTTACATTATGTTCCAAAAGTGATTTGTATTCTTTACGTGCCTGAACATATGTGTGCTGTCACCTGGGTCACGCGTGCGCATAAATGATCGAAGTTTCAATCTGGTTTCCTTACGTGTATGAGAGCAATCTTTGTCAAACCATGTCTCATTAGTAAGGGGCCCGCCCAGTTTAACTTTCTTTTCCATACAAACACTGGAACCAGTCAAACAATCTACAAATACCTGAAGCGCCAAGTTTATATCAACATTAATCAACCTAACAGCTGTATTTAATTTAGCTTGTGTATCAACGCTAAGAAAGCATTTAAGGAACGTATCTGTTTCTTCCACATTCCACACATACTTATCAACCCACTGAGCCCTGGCACAGTGATCACTTCTCGTGGTAAATGGCAATGCTACTTTAAGAACCAGGGACACAGGCAAGTGATCGGACTATACACAGGCAGTTTCAACTGTCAATGAATCTAGAACATTCTCAATACATAAGTCATTTGACAACACAAAATAGTCTATTGTACTTGATCCTGTTGTTGATACATAAGTGAAAACTATCATCAAAGCGGAAAGCGGGTAGCACCATTAAGAAACTGAACATTGTATGGCGTCACACATGCTGAGCAACTGCAAACCAAAGTGATTGAATTCCAAATCTTGCGAAGTTCTTTCCAGATAGTCATTTTCAACACCACTCGCTGTCCAGTTGTGCCAGGTTCACGGCTGTTGTCCTCACCCGTTCGGGCATTAGAATCGCCACCATAACAAAATATAGAAATCTGATTTTTTTTTCTCTATCAGCACTGCTAAACAGTGTTCGATTAAATCAATACCAACGCCCATATCGGACTGAGCGTATGCAGGCGTAGTCCCGAGGAGGAATGTAAAAGAAAATGCACATAACTGGTTTTTCAGAAGCAAAATGGTTAGCTGACATTTCTAACACGACAAAGTTGTCAAGGTTCACACTGATGCGTTTAAATAATTAGTGAAACAGTTACGCACCAGAACCATCACTCCTCCACTTTTCCTACCTTGTCTACTAAGTTTCTTAGCGGAGCTGAAAATAATACAAAATCTTTCATAACATTCATTTCAAAACTATCACCTACAAAGGTTTCTGTTAAACATTTATGTCATAAGTGTTTAGGAAAACTGATAAGTCACGGTTGCCTACCTTATTTGCAATTCCCCCAACATTTATAATTCAGTATCTTCAAAGGAGTAGGTGTACTAGCATGTGTAGGCCTGTGTGTACTTGCGAGTGTATGTGTTGGTGCATGTTTGTTGTCAAACACCGGGCTGGCCATGGCGTCAGCATCAAGGGTCGCAGATGCCCGTTGGGAGAATCGAAACGTAGTTGTTGCTGTCTGTATTTGCCACGTGTGACTGCACCCTGGGAGCGGACAGGATCCACCTCGTCACAGGAATCTGATGGATGATCTCTAATGCCGTGAAGCCTCTCCGTTTCGTCAAGGTGTCTGGTTGCCACGGGGGTAGTCGTGCTTGACAACCTCTGCACCGGCTGAGTGCAAGGTATCAGTAACGGTGCCTCCGCCCGACATCCACATCCATGGTGATGTGTCAGCACACTGTTGCAGATGACGACTACCACCACTGCCGCCCCGAGAGGCACTCGTGCAGTAGCAGCAGCTGTGCTGGTTGTAGCTGGCTGAAGAGCAGGGAAGTCGCCGCTATTGGTCATATCGGCGGTAGAGTTGTCATGGTCCGGTCGATGAGGTGGGGGCTGAGTGCTGTTGTCCTCGGGGTCACGTTCAGAGGGGGCCAGGCTCCTCAGGTCGTCGTCCTGCAGTCCTGTGTTGCTGGGGTGCTCACGGATGAATTCTGCCTCCTTCTGCATGTCCCAGTCCCAGTCTCGTTAAAACTTGTCATTGATTAAGGCTGCCAGACTCGTCCCAATGCCCCTGGATTCTGCGATGTCCTCTTCGGCTTCAGCTTCAGAGTAGCTAGGTCTGGGGCTGGCTGGGGATTAACAACCCAGCAGCGACGATCTTGCCTCGTCTCAAGTACCACGTTGGTTGTTCTCCACAAGACTTCAGCTGCTCACGTTGTTGCGGCGTGTAGTCAGGACCAATCTTAACGCCATCTTCTCCATCATTTTTCTGGCTTCTTTGTTCTTCATCAGCATCATCGTGTGTTTAAATCTTCGGAAGCTGACGACGACGGGGTCTAGCGCGTGAACTGCTCGGTTTACCAACACGGTAAGCTTCGTCGACGTCGTCATTCTTGAAACAATTTGAGTCGAGATATTTGTTCATAGTCTGGACACTGTAGAAAGCAGCGAGTCAGAAGATTCCGTGCTTTCTTCTTTGATGCCGGTTATTTTAACGTTCTTACGCCGTTCGTTAGCCTGAAGCTGATCGACTTTCTGCGACTTTCTGCTAAAGGGATAGAATACCAGTGAACTCGTCACACGGTGAAGTCGTCACAAGCGTCCAGTGATCTCGTCACAGTGATCTCGTCACATACTCAAACCCGGCATACAGTGAAAAACGTGGGGCGAGTTCACCGTGGATTAGCAGACAAACCCTGCTCTTGATATCTGATATATTTGTCTAGATCAATACATTTCTCGAATATTGCAACAGTCTGGAGTTGTCGACAGTAACCGGGGACTGCTGGGTCGTTTTGGTAGGCCTGTTGCATCCCCAGCCCCTGCATATGACCCCCAAACTGCTTGTCCCCAATGGAAGGGCATCCACGAACATCAACCTCTGTAAACACTTCACGGAAGGCAGCCCATGCAGCAGCTCAAAATCCAGGGTAAACACATTTCCAAGTTCCAGAAAGATCTCTGCGTCGAAGTTCCTGTTTCAAGGGCCCCGCAGCTTCTTTCTTTCTTTAGTCCTCTGAACCCCTGGGAACATAGGCCCGAAACCACACTCTTCCAGGGGACACGATTTGGGAGATCTTCTTTCAGCTTGGCCCACGTCATTCCGGGGGCCTTCACTTCCGCGTGGGTATTTCCTTCGCCATGTCTGTCTTGGTCTTCCCACTCTTCTTTTGCCCTGAGGGTTCCATTCAAGGGCTTGTCTTGTGATGTTGGATGGAGACTTTCTGAGGGTGTGGCCAATCCTTTCCCCACTTCCGTTTTCTGATTTCTATTTCTATTGGAACTTGCGGGGTCTTGTTCCACAGTTCTGCGTTGGAAAATAACATCTGGCCATCTGATGTTCCAATGTTTCGCAGACATCTGTTGATAATGTTTGGAGTTGTGGGTGTTTGTCTTGTTGTTCGCACGTTTCAAAACCATTACAGGACAGGTTTCACATTGAGTTGAAGATTCTGATCTTGTTATGGAGTGAGGGGGCAGAGGAATTCCAGATAGGCCGTACGTAGAAAAGGGTGTGCCTGCTTTATTGATGCGACCTTGATATCCTCATCTGTACCTCCATTTTTGCTGACCACACTGCCGAGGTAGACAAACTTGTCACTTCAATGATGTCTTCCTGTTGTAGTCGTAGTGGGTCTCTTTTGCTGGTTGTTGACTCTCATGGCTTCTGTTTCTTTATGTTGATTTGGAGGCCTGTCTTTCCTGCTTCTTCTGCTACCCGGCACAGCTTCTCTTTTTGCGTCTTGCGTTTGTGGGACAGAAGGCTGATGTCGTGGGGCGAAGTCCACGTCTTCCAGTTGTTTGGGTGAAAGTCCACGGGATTCCTGTCCTCTTGCCGTCTGTAGACTGCCGCATTATCCAGTAACGACCATCAGGAAAATTGTTGGCGTTTAGTAGACACCCCTGAACGGACGCCGGTTTTGAAACAGTGAAGGCTTCGTTAGCTTCCCATCGTGGACGACCTGGCATGTGGCATCCTCGTAGAGTTGCTGGATGATGGCAACAAACTTGGGTGGGAAGCCATAGTGGTGCATGAGTTTCCAGATGGTATCTCGTCGATGCTGTCAAATGCCTTCTGGAAATCTACAAACTGCGTACAAGGGGGTCTGCCACTCCAGAGACTGCTCGATGAATTTCTCATGGTGGCAATTTGGTCTGTGCATGATCTGTCTTGGCGAAATCCACTTGTTCTTGGCGGGGGGTCTTGTCTAGGGCGGTCTTTAGTCTCTCTAGCATGATTTGGTCAGCACCTTCCCGGATGGACAGCAACATAATCCCTCTCCATTTTTACCAGGATGACAGGCCCCCTTTCTTCGGCAGCTTCACCGGGTGGCCTCTTTTCCAGTCTTCGGGCACTCTTTCCTGCTCCCAGATCTTGCTTAGGAGTGGATGCAGCATCTTTTGTTAAACGTCTGGATGTCGCTTTCAGTGCTTCAGGTGGAATTCCGTCTGGACCCGTTGCTTTACCTGACTTCAGTGACTTGATGGCTTTGGTAACTTCCGTCTTGGTTGGTGGGCCTGTGTTGATGTCCAGAAGCGGGGTTTGGGTGTGGAATGTCTGGGGGACAGGTGGTGCAGGTCTTTTTCAGTGTCTCTTTAAAGTGCTCTGCCCACCTTGCTCTTTGCCCCAGCTTCTCCTGCGATGGTGTTTTCCCTCCTTGTCTTTGACCGGGCGACTGGGGTTGCGGGTCTTTCCAGAAAGTGTTCGGGTAATCTCATACACCCTTTTCATGTTTCTCTGTCCTGCCGCTGTTTCTGCCTCTTCTGTGAGCTCATGGTTTGAATTGTTTCTTGTCTTGTCTAGCACTTTCTTTACTTGGCGGTTGACGTCCCAGTATGTGGCCTGTAACTCTTGCTTGTGGTTTTTGGTCTTGGTTTTGGGGCTGGTTGATCTGGTCTTTTAGGTGCTTCCGCTCTGTGATGAGGTCCATGTTCCACTGTCAGCCATTCTTTGTGTTTTCTTCGCTTCTTTCCAAGCACTTGTGTACATGTCGTCTGCCAGACCTCCCTCAGGTCACACCAGTGGTCTTCGATTGTTTCTCAGCAAAGTTGGTCAAGTACCTGAATCTGTTTCTCAGTTTCCAGTTTGAACCCCTCTGTTGTTGCTCTCTCCTTTAGACTGTGTACATTGTACTTATGTGATAGTCGGCCTGCTTGGTCTTTGTAGGCTTTCAATTTGGGCTTTAGCACAGCTATCACAAGGTTGTGGTCTGAGCTGCGTCTGCCTCCTCGTTTCACTCTCACGTCAGTAAATTCTGCGCCATTTTCTGCCGATGGGAATGTGGTCGATTTGGTTCTGGGTCTTCCCATCAGGGAATTCCAAGTCATCTTGTGAATGTTTTTGTGTGGGGAAAAAAGTGCTCCGATGACCATGTCGTTGAAAGCACAGAATTCCCCAAACAGTTCTCCATTTCATTTTGTATTCCTGTTCCGTGTATGCCCATAATCTGCTCTCTGCCCTTGTTGTCCGTTCCTACTTTGGCATTGAGATCTCCCATGAGGATCTTAAGGTCTCTCTCGGCACTCTATCCATGACGTTTGTAGTTGATTGTAAATTCCTCCTTTTCCTCTGGGTCTGCTACTTTGTGGGGGCGTAGCACTGTAAGATAGTGGTTTTCCTGCCCTTTGAATTTAATCTTGCAGTGAGGATCCTTGGTGACACTGGTTCCCCCGGACAGCAGTGGGTCGCGTCGCCTCGGGTTCATCAGCAGCGCTACTCCGTGCGTGTGTGGCTGGTCTTCTTCTCTCCAGAGTAGATGATGGTGTCTCCACTGTCACCTTGTTCTTCCTGTTCCGTCCATCTGGTCTCGCACAGGCCAAGGATCTTTAGGTTGTACCTGTGCATCTCACTACTCACTTGTGCTGTTTTTTTCCCCTCTCGTAAGGGTTCTGATGGGTTTCCCGGGCCCTATCCTGGTCTTTGGTTTGGTCGTCAGAAGAGTTGTCGCGGGACTGGCTTCCTGAAGGCTTTCACCAGCTCGCGTCATGGGCTCTGCTAGAAGAACTCTTCCCCAACCATGCTATTTTCAGAAAATGTCATTGCGGTTTCTGTAACAACGTTTGTTTTCTAGACCGGGTTGTTAGCCCAATCAAAACCCCAACCTGAAGGGCCAGTTGAGTGCTCTTTGTCTGGTCTCTACCCTTTGACCCGTCTGGCTTGGGTGGCCCTACCAGGAGACGAATCTCCCCCCAGCATAGTCTCCGGGTCAAAGAGACACGCAAGCTCCCCAACCAACGGCAAGGTTGCACTCACTGGGAAGAAGGCCCGCAGCACAGCCAGATAATCCCGCCGACGTTTCCCAGACATAACAGCAAAGGCCATGGTAGCTGCTTTGCCTGGTCCCTACACGGACAAAAGCGTGAATACTCCACAACTGTATGAAGGGTGCCCTGACCACCTAAAATGTTCCGTCTGCATACCACCGTTGGCCCGACTGAGTAGATTCAGCTGTTTTCTCAGAGAAGAACAACACATGACGTTGTTTGTCCACGGGGATATCCACTGGGTCTTCGAACTGGGCAGGCCAATGGTTCATATCCAGTTCAAGCCGAGATCCTGGGGATGGCGTGGGCGACTTCGCTGGCGGGATAATTGGCAATACGGCCGAGATAGTCGGTGCTGCGCTGGTTGGGAATGGGGCCCGGGCCCCCTGTAGCAAATGCTCAGCAATGGTGTATGCTGACTGTATGGTGCAGCTGCAGCTGTCTTCCTTGACGTTTCGGACCAGCTTCGCTTTCACCGCTGCTCCCGATTCTGCTGCATGTAAATGCTCCTGTGTGCCCCTGTGAAGAAAGTCCTTCTTTGATGACCATCACCTGGCACTTACAGGCAGCCCGACGCCTGGTGGGATCTCCAGTATGTTGCACCATCCTTGGATTGCCTGTGGATACCATAGGGGAAGCCCTCAGAATCACCATCAAGGGGTGGCCTCGTTGTGTGCCTCTGGGGATGATTTCAAACGTCCAATGGCTCGTCCTCCATGATCGGCTCTGTTGTTACAGGATCATCAGCAAGTGAAATCTCCTGCACGTCAGCGGGGACCTGGAAACTGGGACTGCTCATGCTGGCATTAACTAGTTTCTTCCTCCTTTCACTGACGTCCTAGAGGCGGTTCTTCTGCAATCGTAGGGTTCCTCTCCAAAAACGCTTCTGCCAGGGCAGTGGGCCTCACAGTCTTGGCATTCCACTCCAACTCTGTCTCTCCTCGACAGCTTGTCTGTAAATTCTTCTGTCAATGCCAGTGCCACAAATACGATGCTGCCATATTCTACATGTCCCATCACACAACACGGCCTCTTGGTTTTGGTCTGACTTCAGCTGGCAAACGATGCAGATAGCAACTTCCATGACTCTTCTGACAGTTTTGCAAAACAGGCATGCTAAAAAATTTGATATCCCCTCACTGTGACGACTTCACCGTTTGACGAGTTCACTGTTAATTGCAAAGAAAAAACAACGGTGAACTCGCCACACATTTTTTCAGCTGTGACGACTTCACCGTGTGACGAGTTCACTGGTCGAAGGGTAAGCACACGCGTTTAGAGTCTTTCACCTTTCTGATCAAACCGTCAATATTTTTGCGTTGCTCTTGACATATATGTGAGTGTGGACAAAGAGCTCTTGATAGTTGACATGTCTTGTGCTGTGGGGTGGTGGAACAGGCAGTTTGTTCTTAGCTCCTTCATCCATCACCACAGTCTGATTGCTGGAAGCGATCCAGTTCTGATCGATTGAACGGGGGTAAAAAACAGGGGGTCAAGGTCGGCCCCTCAAAAATTTGGTTTGGAGAGCGGTTGAGTTGGGCCCCCGGTTTTACTTTTTCCTACTTAAAAATTTATATATTTTATATATATATATAATATATATATATATTTTTATTTATATTTTTTTTAACACAACCAAACCAAAAGTGCGGCGCATGCATGTAGCTTGTCTGAACATACCCCCTTGCCAGTGGCATGGTGACATACACATGAACGCTTTGGTGAATGTGCAGCGTGGCGTCCCCATGCATGCTTTGCACATACATACCGCCGCACATGAAACAAAAATAAATTTATATATAATAAAATCATAATAAATATATAATATTTTTTATATATATATATAAAGTGTGTGGGTGTGTGTGTGTGTTTTAAAAAGAAACTCTTGGGGGTGGCAGCGAGACCCCTCAGAAGAAAAAACCCTTCATGCAAGTGTTTGGGCCCCCTTATCTCCTGACACTTTTAAGGGGGGTTGGGCCAAAAACGGTTCAGGACTCAGGATGTCCCCTGGCTTTTCCCCTGTTCAACAGGGCAGTTTGTTTTAAAGGGTAACGTATGAAAATTTTAAAGGACTCTTAAACGGGCTAAATTGCTTAAAGTTTAAAGCACCCCCAACAAAACACACACACACCCTTCACACCAGCACGCGGCGCAAGCCCCCTCTGCGGCTTTTTACAGAATTATGCTAAAGTATAAAGGGTTTCTGTGGCCTAGGAGGTTGTCGAGCGATTGAAAGAGCCCCCCTTGTAAAAGCTGCCCAAATTCAAGGTTGAAATTACAGTTAGGCTTAAGACTCTTAAATTTAAATTCTCAAAAAATTGAAGTCTACTTGAGGTTTTGTTCCTGTTGGCACGAAAAAAAAAGGGCAACGATAAAGGGGGGAAAAAAAATTTTGGAATTACAATTTTAAAAAAGAGGGATTTTTTTACAAAATGGGTTTCGTTTTCTTGTTTTTTGTTTTTTTGTTTTAAGGGGGCCCACCTAAAGCTGTTTTTTTCTTCTCTTTTTCATGCTTTCCCCCCCCAAAAAAACTCAAACCCGAAAAGTTGCCCCGGTCGGGGCCCATGCAAATCTTTTAAAAGTTTGATTAGATTATTAAGAGAACTGACGGAGTAAAACAAAGTTGACCGCACTCCCCAAAGGTCATTTTTTTACGTGAAGCTGATGGGTTGGGTTTTAAGTTCATGCGGGAACAAAAAAACATGTATTGCTTTAAGTCAGATTTTTTCTGTGAATGTACCATGTGCTTTTTAAGGGCCTTATCCCCAACCATCACCACACACACACACCCCCCCCCAGAGAAAAAAGAATGAATGAATGAATGTTTTTAAATTGGGGGGATTTCGGGCCCGGGGGCCCCCATTTCTTTGAGTTGACATTTTTTACAAAAATTTGGAGACGATTGAACATTAAAGCGTAGAGAGAGGAGGGGGGGGGGGGGCCCAGGAAGGGGGGGGGGGGGTGGGGGTAAAACGGGGATGGGAGGGGTAGGGCATAGGGGTGGGGGGGGTTGGGGGGGGGAAAGATTCAATGTTAAAAGCACTATACAAAAACCGGGGACAACACGCCCTCGAATACTTTTTAAAAGCAAACTTGGGGGTTTGTCAAAAATCTAAAACCCCATTTAAAGACTAAAAAGCCAATTGCCTTTTTTTTTGACTTAACTATGGTTGACATAAAAATTTTAAAAAACTGTCTCCATTCATTGAAAGGGCCGCTTATTCTTCATATGTACATCCCTGTTATATCAATTTTTTGCATGGAAAAAAAAAATGTGTTTTTTCTCTTTTTGCCCCTGGACAAAAGGGGCAATTATTATCAACAGTCACCCGGGTTTAACATATCGGGTTCCCAATGCCCTTTCCAAATTAGTTTTGCCCATCGGAATCAAAATTTAAAGCGTCTCTAAAACCCTTTCTGCTTTATAAAACCCTTAAAAAAACTTCGGGACAAGGTCAGTTTTTGGAAGTCTTGTAGAAAACATAACGGCCCACGGTATTCAAATTGTGCTCCCGTTTTGGGGCGGTTATATAAGGAGTCTCTTTTTGGAAAAACTTAAAAAATCGATTCACATCACCCCCCTCCTGAGAAAGCCATCCCAAATCCCCCCCCGTTCAATTCAGTAAAACCTAAATTTTGGGTCCAGTTCCTTTTTTGCCGTTTAAGTCTTACTTCATGGCTTTTTTAGTTGTTTTGGTAAGCGCTTTTAATTCTTATGAAACAATCTGCCCCCAAAATTTCAAAGTTTCAAAAAACCCATTGATAATGAGAGGGTGTCTGCCGAGCCCCCCAAAAAAACCTTTTTGGGTTTGGGGTTTTTGGGATTTAGGGGCGGGGTTTTAAGGATCTTTTACAAAAAAATTTTTCCCCCCCCCCCCCCCCCCCCCCCCCCCCGCCCCCCCCCCCCCCCCCCCCCCCGGCAGTGTACAACAAAACAGGTTGAATCATGGTATCAAATTTTTTAAAAAAGGGTTTTTTCTTGCCCATTTGGTTGGGGAGAGCTTGAGCTTTTTGGGAAACCTTTCAAAAAAAGGATTTTTATTTTTTGGACTCCCAAAGTGCTTTAAAATTTTTGCACTATTTTTTTGACGGGTACCTGAAAAGGGCCTAAATACAAAATAACTTTTTTACAATTCAATGTTAGAACCATTGATGAACCTGCTTAACCCTTCCCTAGATGCCCTCCCTTCCTGAAAACCAGGGATCTTGCTTTTGTCAATATTTACAGTTAGCCCGGTTTTTGGTGCCATTTTACATACACAATCGAGCTGGCGCTTTTGGCCCCACTTGGCAAACATGACATAATGTAGGCCCACCCAGCCCCCCGAAAAAAAAAAAATTTTCAAAAAAGGCTGGTAGTAACTGGATCCCATGTTTGCTGAACCGGTGAAATGTTCTGCAAGTCTTTTAAAAATTACAGCAAAAGATTTGGACAAAGGACCCAACCTTGGCCCCAAACCCTTTGGGGGAAATTTTCAAAAGTTTCGGTGATTTTCCTTTTAAACTCTAAAACGGGGGGCCAGCCCCAAAAAGTTTTAAAGCTAGTTGCGTTAAAAAATTTAAATTGATACACTGTCTGTGTAATGCCCCAAACCCCCCGGTTAAAGCTTAATTTTATCAAACGCTTTTTGGGGGATCGATAAAGGCGAAAAAAGCTTCCCAGGTTGGGAAATTATTTCTGCGTTAAAGATAAAACGTAAGTAGGAAAGATTTTTTTTTGGTTTAATAACCTCGTAAAAAAAACCTCCCCTGCGTTTTCCCCCGGATTTTTTCTTTTCGCTTCCACCCCTTTAAAAAGTCTTTTATTGAGGATTGAGGTGTACCCCTTTTTCCAAGAAAGCTCAAAAGGGTTTTTCCCCCTAAAATTTGTCGGGGGACCCCGGGGGTTCCCTTTTTTTTAAAATGGGGACTTTTTACCCCCCCTTTGGACCCCCATTTCGGGGGAAAGGGCCTTTTTCAAAAATATCTTTTAAAAGTTTTCAGTCAAAATGTGGAAAAACATGGGTTCCCGCGGGTTTTCGCATTTCAGCAAAAATTTTCATCGGGCCCATTTGGGATTTTCCCGTTTTTTAAACGATTTTTATAGCTCTTTGTACCTCATCACTCGTGATCTTACGTTTAGGGGTCAAGCTGTACTTTGGCCTTTGTAGGGGGGCCCAGATTAAAATTTGGTTCTTTTGATCAGCCAGATTAGTGGAACATTTTTCTAAAAATTTTTCTCCCCAATTATATGTGGGGATGCTTTTGGGGGGTGGTTGTTTTCTTGCCCAGCCCCGGAGAAAGCCTTTAACTTTTCCCAAAAAATTTTTTAGGATTGGGGCCAAAGTTTGGAGAGGGCTGGGGTTTACCCGGTTTTTAAATTCGTTTAAAATTTTTTTTCCCAAAAAATGATTTGTATTCTTTACGTGGCAAAAAAAAAATTATGTGTGCCTTTTCCCCTGGGTAAAGCGTGCGCATAAATGATGAAGTTTCAATCGGGTTTTCCTTAGTGTATGAGAGCAATCTTTGTCAAACCATGTTCTTTGAAAGGGGCCCCCGGGCCCATTTTAATTTTTTTTTAAATAAAAAAACACGGGAAACCAGTCAAAAAATCTACAAATCCCTGAAGCCCCAAAGTTTTTTATCCCCCCCTTAAAAAACCCTAAAGCTGTTTTTAAATTTAGCTTGGTATCAAGCAAAGAAAGTTTTAAGGCGTTTTGTTTTTCCCCCATTCCCCCCCCTTTTATCAACCCCCTGGGGGCCCGGGCACAGTGTTTCACTTCTCGGGGTTTAAATGGCAATGCTCCTTTAAGCCCCAGGGACACGGGCCCAAGTGACGGGCCTCTACAAGGCAGTTTCAACTGTCAATGAATCTAAAACATTCCCCAAAAATTAGTTAAAATTTGACAACACAAAATAGTTATTGTACTTGACCCTGTTGTTGTTTCATGTGAAAACAAAAATCACCCAAAAGGGAAAGGGGGGGTAGCACCATTAAGAACTAAAAATTTGTATGGCGTCACACTTGCTGGCAACTGCCCCCCAAAAGTGATTTTTTTCCCAAAATCTTGCAAAAGTTTTTTCCCAGATATTCTTTTTCCCCACTCGCTGTCCATTTGTGCCAGGTTCACGGCTTTTGTCCTCCCCGTTGGGCATTAGAATCGCCACAAAACCCAAAATTTTTAAAAAATTGATTTTTTTTTCTCTATCAGCATGCTAAACATTGTTCGATTAAATCAATCCCAAACCCCCCCAATATGGACTGAGCGTATGCAGGGGGAGCCCCGGGAGGGGAAAAGTAAAAAAAAATGCCCCCTAAAGGTTTTTCAGAAGAAAAAAGGGTTAGCTGCCCTTTCAAACAGACAAATTTGGCCCAAGGTTCACACTGATGGTTTAAAAAAATTAGTGAAACAGTTACGCACCAGAACCATCACCCCTTCCCTTTTCCTCCTTTTTCTACTAAGTTTCTTACCCGGGGCTGAAAAAAATTCAAAATTTTTCAAAACATTCTTTTTAAAAAACTATCCCCTAAAAAGGGTTTTTTTAAACTTTTTTATGTTTAAGTGTTTAGGAAACTGATAATCAGGGTTGCCTACCTTTTTTGGGCCAATTCCCCCAAAATTTTTAATTCAGTATCTTCAAAGGAGTGGGTTGAAATAGCAGGGGGTGGCCCGGGTGTGTATTCCCGAGTTTTATGTGTTGGTGCATTTTGTTGTAAACCCCGGCGGGCCCCATGGCGTCGGGCCCCCCCAAGGGCGCAAGGGCCGTGGAGAATCAAAAAGTATTTGTTGTGTCGGATTTTGGGCCCGTGGGACTGCACCCTGGAGCGGACAGGTTCCCCTCGTAACAGGAATTGAGGGGTGTCTCAAAATCCCCCTTTTGAAGCCTCCCCGTTTCGTCAAGGTGCCCTGGTCCCCCCGGGGGTAGTCGTGCTTGAAAACCCTCTGAACGGGAGGGAAAGGTATAAAGTAACGGTCCCTCGCCGACCCCCAATCCATGGTGATGTGGTCCACCACTGTTGCGGGATGAAGATTTCCCCACTGCCCCCCCCGAGAGGAAAATCGTCCCGTTGGAAAGCAGTTTTGGCCTGGTTGTAGCTGGGGGAAGGCGGGGAAGTCGCGCTATTGGTCTTATCGGGGGTAGAGTTTTCATGGCCCCCGGTCGATGAGGTGGGGGCTGAGTGTGTTGTCCCCCGGGGGCACGTTAGGGGGGGCCAGGTCTAGGTCGCCCGTCCTCCCCAGTCCTGTGTTGCGGGGGGTGTCCGGATGAATTCTGCCCCCCTTCGCATGCCCAAAGCCCCAGTTGGGTTAAAATTTTCTTTTGATTAGGCTCCCCAGCCTCGCCCCAATGCCCCTGGTTTCTCCCGATGTCCCTTTCGGCTTCAGTTTCGGAAAAGCTAGGTCGGGGGTGGCTGGGGTTTAAAAACCCCGCAGGGGCGATTTTCCCTCGTTAAAGTAGAAACTTTGGTTTTTTCCCCCAAAAAAGATTCAGCGGGTAAGTTGTTGCGGCTTTGTAGTCAGGAAATTTTAAACCCCTTTCTTTCTCCATCATTTTTTGGCTTTTTTGTTTTTAATCACCCATCATCGGTGTTTAAATCTTGGGAAAGTGACAAAGGGGGGTCTAGGCGTAAAAATTGCTCGGTTTACCAACCGGAAAGTTCGTCGGGTGTAATTTTGAAAAAATTTGAGTCGGATTTTTTTTCATAGGGGACCCTGTAGAAAGAGCGGTAAAAAGGTTTCCCGGGGCCCTTTCCTTTGATGCCGGTTATTTTAAGTTCTTACGCCGTTCGTTACCCTAAAGTAAACAAATTTCTGCGACTTTCTGCTGTAGGATAGAATTCCAATTAACTTTTAAGGTGAAGTCGCCCACAAGGGCCCCAGTAAATTCGTCACAGTGTTTCGTAAACTTACCCAAACCCCGTTTTTACAGTGAAAAACGTGGGGGACCCTTTGGGAAAGCAGCCCCCCCCCTCCCTCTTTTTTGAAATTTTTGGGGGAATACCATTTTTTTTCGAAGTATTGAAAAACTTTTTCGGGTTTTGGGGGAATTTTTAAGTGGTTGTGGGGGTTTTGGTTAAGGGGGTTTCCCACCCCTGATTTGAGAAATTTGGCCCCAAGGGGAAGGGGTTTCCCCCAAAATTTTAACCTCTTTTTTAACAAAATTACGGAAGGGGCCCATGCCGGGAAGTTTAAACCCCATGGGTTTTGGCCAATTTTTTTTTTCCGTTGGGGGGGAAAAAGGGAAATTTCTTTGGGTTTGGAAGTTTTGTTTAAGGGGGGGGCTTTTTTTTTTTGTTTTGGGGGGGGGGTTTTTTTGGGGGGGGGGTTTGGGGAAAACCTTTTTTCCCTTTTTTTTTTTTTTTTCCCATTCTTTCCCCCCCTTTTTTTTTCCCCCTTTTTTTTTTTTTTCCCAGGTTTTTGGGGGGGCCCCCCTTTTTTGGGTGGGGGGGTTTCCCATTCAAGGGTTGTCTTGTGATGTTGGGGGGGGCTTTTGGGGGGGGGTTTTGGGGGCCAACCCCTTTTTCCCCACTTCCGTTTTCTGATTTCTTTTTCTTTGGGAACTTGCTGGGTCTTGTTCCAGTTCGGGTTTGGGAAAACCCCCCAATTCACTGATGTTCACAATGTTTCGCGACATCTGTTTATAAATGTTTGGAGTTGTGGGTGTTTTCTTTGGGTTTTTCGCCAGTTTCAGAACCAAAACAGGACGGGTTTTACATTTGAGTTTAAGATTCTGATTTGTTATGGAGTGAGAGGGAGAGGAATTCCAGATAGGGCCCTAAGGGTAGTAAAAGGGGTTTTCCCGGCTTTTTTTTTTAGGACTCTTGATATCCCCATCTGTACCTCCCCTCCCTTTTCTGACCAAAAACCCCGCCGAGGGTTTTTCAAAAAATTTTAACCCTTAATGTGTCTTCCTGTTGTAGGCGTTTGTGGGGTTCGTTGCCCGGTTTTTGACTCTCATGGCTTCTGTTTTCTTTATGTGATTGGGGCCCGTCTTTCCTGTTTTCTGTACCCCGGCCCCGCTTTTTTTGGCGTTTGCTGGGTTTTTGGGGCCCAAAGGGTGATGTGTCGGGCGAAGTCCACGGGTTTCCGGGTTTCTTGGTGAAAGTCCACTGGTTTCCCGTCCCCTTGCCGTCTGTAGACCCGCCGCATTATCCGTCAAGACCATCAGAAATTGTTGGCGCTGTAGAAAACCCCTGGGAGCCCGGTTTGTCCGTGAAGGGCTTCGTTAGCTTCCCATGTGGATGGGCCTGGCATGTGGGATCCTCGTAGAGTTGCTGGGTGATGGCCAAAAAAACTTGGGTGGTGGGAAAACATTGTGGTGCAGAAGGGTTTCCAGATGGTATCTTGTCGATGCTGTCAAATGCTTCGGGAAAAACTAAAAAAAATGCGTACAAGGGGGGGTTTGCCCCTCCAAAAGACTGCTCGATGAAAAATTCTCATGGGGGCAATTTGGTCTGTGAAAGATTGTCTTGGCGAAATCCCGGTTGTTCTTTGGAGGAGGGTCTTGTCTGGGGGGTCATTTGTCTCTCTAGATTTTTTTTGGTCAGCACCCTTTCCCCCCGGGTGGACCGCAACAAATTTCCCCCTCCCGTTTTTAAAAGGGTGACAGGTCCCCTTTCTTCGGCAGTTCACCAGGTGGGGGTTCCCTTTTTGGTTTTTTGGGACTCGTTCCCGCTCCCAGTCTTGCTTAGGAGTGGATGCCGATCTCTGTTGGGCGTCTGGAGTCTTTTTCAGTGCTTTTAGGTGGAATTCCCTCTGGACCCGTTTTCTTTTCCTGACTTCGGGGGGCTTTTGGGGGGCTTTGGGAAATTTCCCCTTTTGGTTGGTGGGCCGGGGTTTATGTCCAGAAAACTGGGGTTTGGGGGTGGAAAGTCTGGGGGCAGGTGGTCGGTCTATTCGTGTCTCTTTTTAAAATGCTTGCCCCCTTGCTCTTTGCCCGCTTCCCCCTGCGATGGTGTTTCCCTCCCTTTTTCTTTGACCGGGCGAAATGGGGTTGTGGTCTTTCCAGAAAGTGTTCGGGGAATCTCTAAAAAAGTTTTCTGTTTCCCCTGTCCCGCCGCTGTTTCTGCCTCTTTTTGTGAGTCAGGATGAATTGTTTTTGGGTTTTTAGAAATTTTTTTTTCTTGGCGGTTTACGTCCCCGTAGTGTGCCTGGGAAATCTTGCTTGTGGTCTTTGGGCTTGGTCTTGGGGCTGGTTGATCTGGTCCTTTTTTGGTGCTTGCTCTGTTTATGGGGTCCATGGGTTTCCCGCTGTCAGCCATTCTTTGTGTTTTTTCGCTTCTTTCCCAAACACTTGTGTACATGTGTCTGCCCGACCTCCCCCGGTCAACCAGTGGTCTTCGTTTTTTTCTTCAGCAAGTTGGTCAAGTACGCTGAAACTGTTTTTGGGTTTTGTTTTAACCCCCCTGTTGTTGCTCTCTCCCTTTAAGGGTGTGTACATTGTTTCTTTTGGATAGTCGGCCCCCCCCTTGGGCTTTTTTAGGCCTTTTTAATTTGGGCTTTAGCCCCTTTTTTCCCCAAGGTTGTGGTCTGATGCTGCGTCTGCTCCCCGTTTTACTTCAAAGTTTATGGGAAACTTGCGCCCTTTTCTGCGAAAGGTAATGTGGGCGATTTGGTTTGGGTCTTCCCAATTTAGGTGAAATTTAAAATCAAACTTTTGAAAGTTTTTGGTGGGAAAAAAAGGCCCCCGATGCCCTGTCGGTGAAAGCACAGAATTAACAAACCCGTTTCCATTTTCATTTTATTCCTGTTCCCGGGGATGCCCCTAAATTTTTCTTGCCCTTTTTGTCCCTTTCCCCACTTTGGCATTTAGATCCCCATGAGGTCTTAAGGGGGCTCTCTTTTGGCACTCTTTTCCCCCATGTTTGTGTTTATTGTAGAAATTTCCCCTTTTTCCCCGGGTCTGAAGTTGTGGGGGGGCGGCACTGAAGGGTAGTGGTTTTTTGCCCTTTGAATTTTTTCTTGGGGGTGGGTCCCTTTGGTGAAACTGGTTCCCAGGGCCCGCAGTGCTCGCGGGCGCCTGGGTGTCCAGCAGCGCTCCTTTTCCCTGGCCCGGGGTGTGGTGGTCTTTTTCTCGGGCCCGAGTAGATGATGGTGTCTCCCCTTGTCAGCCTTGTTTTCCCTGTTTGTCCCCTCTGGTCTCGCAAAGGCCAGGATCTTTAGGGTTTTACCCGTGCATCTCAATCCCTTGTGCTGTTTTTCCCGTTCTTTAGGGTTCTGATGTTCCAGGTCCCTTTTCCCGGGCTTGGCTTTGGCGTAAGAGGTTTTCGGGCAATGGTTCCTGGGAAAGGGTTTCACCAAACTCGCGTCAGGCCTGCTAGAGGAACTTTTCCCCCAAACCCGCTTTTTCAGAAAAAAGCCTTGGGTTTCTGTAAAAACCCTTTGTTTTCTGGGAAACCCGGGGTTTTTGCCCCCCAAACCCCCCCCCCAACCTGGGGCAGTTGAGGCTTTTTTTGTCTCCCCCCCTTTGACCTGTCTGGCTTTGGGGGGCCCTACCAGGAGACGAAAACTCCCCCCAGCATAGCTCTCGGGGAAAAGGAACGCAAGCTCCCCCCCCCCCCCCCCCCCCCAAAGGTTGCATTCCCCTTTGGGGGGGCCCCGCCCCCGGGAAAGGCCCGTTTTCCCCCGACGTTTTTCCCCGACATAACAGCAAAGGGAAATGGTAGTGCTTTGCCCGGTTCCCCCTACCGGACAAAAACGTGAATAATTTCCCCAACTGTATGAAGGGTTCCCTGACCACCCTTTATGGTTTCCCTCTGCATACCACCGTTTTGGCCCGACTGAGTAGATTCAGCGGTTTCTCAGAGAAGAACAAAAAAAATGACGCTTGTTTTCCACGGTGTTTTCCATGGATTTCGAATTGGGTTTAGGCCAATGGTTCATTTTCCCGTTCAAAGCCGGATCCTGGGGATGGCGTGGGGATTCGTGGGGGTTTTATAATTGGGCCCCTAAGGCCCGGGGAAACGGTGCTGCGGTGGTTGGGAATGGGCCGGACTCCTGTAGCAATGCTCAGCATGGTGTATGCTGACTGGTTTTTGGTGCAGCTGCGCGTCTTCTTGACGTTTTTGGACAGCTTCGCTTTCACCGCTGTCCGATTTTGCGCATGGAGTGCTCCCGTGTGCCCCTGGTGTAAAATGTCTTTTTCTTGAAGGGGCCATCACCTGGCAATTAAGGGAGCCCCACGCCTGGGGGCTCTCCCGTTGTTTTCCCCATTTCCCGGTTTCTGTGGATACCATAGGTGAAACCTCGAATCAACCCTCAAGGGGGGGGCCTCGGTGTGCCTTGGGGTTTATTTAAAACCCTCAAGGCTTGTCCCCCCTTTATCGGCTCTGTTGGTTTTAAGGGTCCCCCAGGGAAAAATTGGGAAAACTCCTGCACGTCAGCGGGGGCCTGGAAACTGGGGACTGCTCAGCTGGCAAAAAACTAGTTTTTCCTCTACATGCGTCCATAGAGGGGGGTTTTTTCTGCAATGTAGGGTTTCCCCTCCAAAAAGCTTTTTGCCCCCCGGGGAGTGGCCTCACAGTCCCTTTGGGAAATTTTCCCCCCAACTCTGTCTCTCCTCTGACAGCTTGTCTGTAAATTTTTTCTGTCAATTTCCGTGCCACAAAAAACGATGCTGCCATTATTTACATGTTTCCCCTCAAACAACACGGGGCCCCTTTTTGTGGTCTGACTTTGCTGGGGAAACGATGCAGTGCAACTTCCATGAATTTTTCTGACATTTTTTCAAAACGGCAGCTAAAAATTTTTTTTATCCCCCCACTGTGCGACTTCCCCTTTGACGAGTTAAAGGGTTTAAATTTCCCAAAAAAAAACAACGGTTTAAATCGCCACACCTTTTTCCAGTGTGAGACTTCCCGTGTGGGCGAGTTCACTGGTCGAAGGATATTTCAACCGCGTTCGAGTCTTTCAACCCTTTTGATCAAAAAGTCAATATTTTTGCTGTTTTCTTGGGCATTATGTTGAGTTTTGGGGCAATGAGTCTTGATAGGGTTTACTTTTCTTTGCTGTGGCGTGGTGTGAAAAAGGCAGTTTGTTTCTTTAGGCTCCCTTATTCCCCTCACCCCAGTTGTATTGTGGGAAAAGTGAACCAGTTTCTGATCGAGATCCCCGGGGCCCCGGATTCCTTCGATGTCCCCCCACTGCCAGTTAAACAGGCCCCTTGTCAGGGAAAAATCAGCACCATGCAGTGGGCCGCGGACAGGAAAAAAGGGAAAAATTTTTAGTGTGAACGACGAAAAGTGTTTGCTTCTTGGGCCCGTTTTTGCCATTAAAACCCCTGAACATGGGGAAAAAAAATGGGCCCAAAGGCAGTCGAGGGTTTCCTCAGCGTAACCGGCATTTTATAAAAATTCAAGGGAAAAAAATTTTAGGGAAAGGGGGAAAAAAAGATTTCCTTTAGGAAAGTTTGAAAAAAAATCTTGTCTTTTTTTTTTAAAACGAAACTTTTTCTAAGTCCCAAAAAAAAAATGGTTTTTGGGGTAAAGTTATAACGCTGCACGATTCACTGGTGACTGAGCTCTTGTTCAGTCCTTCCTCGAAGACGGTCGCCTGTCAAAAGAGAGAGAGAGAGGGGTAAAAAACGGTGTAATGGGCCGTGGAGAAAGGGTAGCGCACAGCCCAAAAAACACTCACAGCTTTGCTTACAATCTCATTTATATATCATGCATTGTCCATCAAACCCCTAGTAAAGTCTATAACTTTTTCTAACCCCTGATTTTTAGAAAAAACATCAAAGAAAAAGAATCAAAAAAAAAATTTTAAAAATTCTCTCTTTCTTGAGGGTTTACAAACCCATTTATCCTTTAAAAAATCATTAACTAACCGGGGATAAACAGATTTTACTTTTCTGGCCAGGTGATCTTTTAAAAAAATTTAGAAACACTGTCTTTTTCTTTTTTTTTCCTTTTTTTTTTTTACTGCCCCTTTTTCAACCCCCGGGCACCAAAAAGCGGCAATGGGGGTTGGGCTGATGCCGCCTGGGGGGTGAGACTGTTGGCGTTGGTCTTGGTTGGCTTGGCGAGTGGGCGTTTCCAGGTTGAGGGCGAACCCCCGGGTTTGGGTTTGAACAGTGACTATCAAAATCTTTGTTTCCTTTCTTTCTTTCCCGCTTTTAAAAAATTGCACTCTCCTTCTCTCTCTCTTTCTAGGGCGCTTTATCAAAAGGACATGGTTTCTTTTCTTTTTTTTTCTTTTTTTCTTTTCCCTTTTTCTAAATTAGCCCAACCCTTTTTCTCTCCCCCACATCCTCCCCAGTCCCTTTCCCCTGCCCGCTATTCATGCTAATCTCTCAAATTGGTTTTTCTTCCCCCTCCCCTTTTTTCTCGTTTTTCTCTCCCGCAGGGGCTCCCCCTCCGAACCCCCTTTTCCCTCTCTTTTTTGTTCGTTTTTTCCCCCCGTTTTCCCTTTTCCTTTTTCTTGCCTTTTCCCTCGTGCAGAGACTACGCCTAAAACCTCCTCATCTCTCTGACTCTGTTCGTTCTCATCTCCCTGCCTTCCTGTAGGCGAGAGCCTACTCTCCGAACTTCTCCCTCTCTCTCTCTTCCCTCGTTCTCCTCTTCATCTCCCTGCCTTCCTGTAGGCGAGAGCCTACTTCCCCGGACTTCTCCCTCTCTCTCTCTGTCCGTTTGTTTTCCTCCTCCCCTCTCTCTCACTCACGTATTCCTTTATGCTCTAACCCGTGTCCAGGGCCAGTACCATTGGTCAGTATTTTACCCCTGACAACCGAAGTTATCTCCCTCTAATTCCATTGGACATTCAAATATGCAGTCATGCCTACACGCCTTACTCTCTGTGGTGGGTCAATTGGTCATTTAATTGATTAGCCAGATTTCCACCCCCCACCCACAACTACCTTCCCCCCTTTCCTATTTAACTGGTGCCGTGTGGACATGGTCACTCTAAAGTGGCCAGCTGAGTCTGGGTGGGCGTCACGATGTCTAAACTGACAATGACGCTGGTTCACAAAGTGGCCGGATAAGGCTGGCCCAGGTACTGAGGTCCGTTGGGCAGACATCGAGGCGTCGGTCAAAGCCGCTTAGTCAGTCTAGGTGGGTCGGACTGTCTCGGTGAAACCTCTCCACTAGGCTTAATTGGCCGGACCCGACCTATGGGCCCGTCTTCCTGACGCCTAGAATGTTTGAGTTAGGGCTTAGGTCCAACTGGGCTGGTGGCGATTGACCACGAATTTGGTTTGAGTTGAATTTTGACCGTGACATTTCCCCCTTGCAAAAGACTATGCTCCGCATTGTCTCAAAACAACGGTACAAAAAAGAGACAACAACCGAATTTGTGACTCACAGCTACACGCGCAAAGTTTAAAAAAAAATACTTTACAACAAGGTTCATAAGTTATAAAATACTATCATTAGTGAATACCACTCCAATGAGTTATCATTGACGTGCGCTCTTGCGTTATTTCAACTCATTTTATAACGACCTCTGTGCGCACTTATGCATCCCCTACATGCGGATTTTTCCATCTCTCCTTTTCACAATTCTTATGAAAAGCACAATATTTAAAATGATCGCGAATCCATGGAAAAACCTTCAGCGAAAAGGGAATTCATCCCTTCCGA